>WAAE01006963.1:0-33277 GCA_013400495.1 Nicator chloris
TTTTTTGTTGTTGGTTTTTCTTTCAGGTAACTTTCAGTAATCTTGTTGGATAATTTAGATTGGCAGCTGTTTATTAAGGTACTAAATCTTCTTTTAATTGCAATGACATTAAATATTCCTACTTTCACCTGTCTAGTTTAACATAAGCTGCTAACTTGAACATATGAATTGTTATAATGAGATGTTTTAATTCATTAAAAAAAGCTAAGGCCATTATCTTGAGATGAAACAAATAGATGTGTCTCTTGAGAGAAATTATTATGTGAAAAAAAGGAATTTAGGTTCCCCATGGATAGGCTAGTTTGTACTTATATGGAGTTTGGTAGACTTCTTGTGAATACACTTTTAATTATTATTCAGGAATATTGCAATGCCAGATATACTGACTGATAAAAAAGTAACAGGATTACCACATATTATCTTCTTCCATTATCACACTCTGGCAGAGTAAAATGGTGGTGCTAAAATATTATTTGACTATAGAATAAGCTATCAAGAGCTCTAATTAATATGAAAAAGTTCCATTTATAAATTACTAAGCACCACAAGAGCTTTGTGTTTCACTACTTGGTGTTAAGAATTTATTAAATAACTGTAAATGTAACCTTCTAGAATTGTTTCAACAGGTATATTAACAGTAACCGAATAACCTCTATGGAGCCTGGTACCTTTGACAATTTGTCTACCACACTTCAAGTACTGAAACTGAACAGGAACAAAATTTCAGCAATTCCTCAAAAGATGTTTAAACTGTCCTATCTGCAGCACCTGTAAGTGTAACCTACAATTGACTAATTGTTTTCAGATTTTTCCAAAGCACTGGTAGTGCTTGAACTTCAGCCTTTAATTTAACCAGAGGCAGAGTGAGACAGACAGAAAACATATTACTACAATCCTTACTGACTGCAGCATTGTACTGAACAAAACTAGTCTTATATGTTGGTGAGATATGGACAGTCTTTGTGTTTAAAATTGTATTTGCCTATTAAAAGTTTAAAAAAAGGCTGGAAAAGGGGTAGTAGCAATATTTCTGTAAAAAAGCATCAGGAAAATAATAAGTAAAGTAAACTTACATAGTTCACTGCAGCAGTAATTTACTTTGTGCTTTCACAGTGAAATGGAGGAAATTCATTTGCTTTCAGATGGCATGACAGTAAGAAATATGCTTGAATAAATAGACTTTCGGCTTTACTGATACAGTGCTGTCCATAAATGTTTTGCCGAATAAATAATAAAGTTAATGAAAGAGACTGTGGAGTCTTTTTTAATTGGAAAACTTAGAAAGTGCAGAAAATGGACAAGAGAACGTGTTGCACTGTGTCAAATCCTGGATAATTATTTTCCATATTAGATAGTCAGGAGTTAAAAATGACGAAGTCTCTTAGGGTAACCTTGAAAGTGATAGGTTATAAGAATACTGAAATATTAGGGTGCTTGACACTTCTGGAAAGAGTGACTGTGTTTATTCTGTGTACAAGTGCTGGAATGGTTTTACTCAGGCCTCAGTAGAAGAGTATGAGAACAGTCCTGCAAAGCTCAGGATTTGTTAATGATCTTGGTAGATGTTCTGATCTTCAGATTCACCTTAAATTTTGGATGTTGGTTATATTATTGTGTAAAAATGTTTCCTTTGTTCATAGTTGGTATGCTGACTGAACTATGTTAGGTAGCTTGTCTGCAAGGAAGGCCAAAAATTTGTGTTATCACCTGAAAGTATTCAGAGAAGAATGGGGAAGAACTAAAGCTGAAGAACATTCTTACTGAATGTTCTTCACTATTTATTCATATTTAAACACAGGATGAGAAGTAGGGTTCTCCCTCAGGTTTGTTATCAGGTAGATTTTGTGTCAGACTGCCATAGAGGAAAGCTGGGTTCTTACAGGGCTGTGACTCTGAAAAACGATGATGGTATAACTATGGGGAGAGGATTATTTAGACCTTTATTTTGCATGAGGAAATAAGTGTTGGAAGGAGAGATTCTTCTTAGTTTGGTAGACCTAAGACTTCCTTGAGGGGGCAGATGATCACTCCTTTTACTACCTTTTGGTATTAAAAGTATTGTCTAGTCCTGTCACTGCGTCTTGCCGTCTAGCTAGTTACGCCCTACATCTCCCTTACAGGATACACATTGCTCCCAGGTTCTGACCTGCATAGGGTGATTGGAGTGGCTGAAGGGCAAGTGCCAAGACCACTTAAGAAAGAGGGAAGGCATTATGTGTAACTGGCTGTGGAGAAGGGGGAGATGTAATTAGTGCTTGGCTACAGATACAGAAAGAGATCACCCAGGAGATTCAATTCTGTCTGGTTATCACAACTAAAATTTTAACTTCTTGACTGTTTATTTATTCCAATTACAAACCAACCTTAACTGCTCTGCTGCTGGATAAACACCACTTTCAATTTTGAAATTGGGAACAGGATTAACCATAACATTCTAGGTCTACAGGAATTCTTTAAGTCTGAAAATCAAGGAACTACCAAGTACTTGTCCTCCTTATCAGGAAGTCAGAACAGTATTAACATGGTTGAATATGTATTAACATATGCTACAATAAAATGTTTGATATTTATTGCTTCTTGCCTTTGTTTCATGTGCAAGAAAAGTGTTTAAATAAAGTTCTTTCTTCCAGAGAGGGAAGAAAGGTTGTTGGCATGTAGATAAAATTACTGTGCTGTAACTGTTAATTCTATTGATGCAGGGAGCTGAATCGCAACAAAATCAGAAAAATAGATGGGCTCACTTTCCAAGGCCTTCCTGCTTTGAAATCATTAAAACTGCAGAGAAATGGGGTTACAAGGCTCATGGATGGTGCTTTCTGGGGTTTAACAAATATGGAAGTCTTGTAAGTATCAAACTTTTGCTAGTAGGTTCTGCTGATAACATATTTAAGCAGGTTTGCACAAAATTTAATAGAATTGTGTGGTAAAAGGTAAGGGCGATTTTGAATTACATAGTTTTGTTGTGGTCTGAAAAGCAGCAAGCAGTCAGTAGTGAATGTGTAGAGCAGTACATTTTAAATGCGTGCATACAATTCGAGACTTAAATAGAGGCTCCAGCTGTCTAGCAGTGTGGTGGGGTCAGATGTGGACCTGTAGCATAGCATGCATGCTGCTGAGTTTCTGAACTTTATATGTTTTTCTGTTTGTGGGTGTTTGTAGGCAGCTGGACTGTAACAACTTAACAGAGGTAACCAAAGGCTGGCTTTATGGCTTACTGATGCTGCAGCAACTCCATCTCAGCCAAAATGCCATCAGCAGGATCAGTCCTGATGCGTGGGAATTTTGCCAAAAACTCAGTGAGCTGTGAGTACCTTTATTCTTTTCCAGTTTCAGAAGCCGGGTACATGCCAAAACATGAGCTTCTTCGCGCTGATCTATGAATTTTTCATAGCAAAGTTTCCAAGGTGACAACAACTTTTCTGTATAAGACATCATCTTGTTGAAAGAAGTTAACTGTGATTGCTCCATTTCACTGTAGCAGTTGTATTAAAGCCATAACACAGTCATTTTCAAATGAGAGAAGTCAGTTCTGCAGTAATTTGTGAATTGTTCGAAACAATGCAAAATGCCATGTGATCAGAAGTGGTGTAGTGGGTTCTGTGCTAATTGTAAGGGGAAGAATTGTGCTTCCCCCCTGAATTCATGTGAGTTGAACAAAGTTAAATAAGCACTGCAGCATGAACATTAAAATTATTTTTCCCCCCTTAAATTTGCAGAGATTTGACATTCAATCAATTAGCAAGGTTAGATGATTCAAGCTTCATTGGTTTAAGCGTGCTGATTGGATTGTACATTGGAAACAACAAAGTAAATTACATTGCTGATTGTGCCTTCAAGGGACTTGCCAGTCTGCAGATTTTGTAAGTTGACAAACTCAATTTTTAAGGTCAGAAAGCTTAAGAAAAATCCTATGTTTATAGGTTATTTCTTTTCTGTATGAAATGGACAAGAATCGTTTGTTAACTTCCCCTGATCAGTGTATGATTTTCTTACAGTAAGATTTCTTTCCAGAATAGTTGAGAAAGGGAGGAGTTTCTCTTTTGTTAAGGCTGTGCACAATGGATAGTGGTAACTGATACAAACTTTCAATAGCATTATTGTGGGAGAGGCATATCTCTGCTTGAAGGCAGAAAGCAGAGCACTACTACGCACAGTTGTAGGGATCTGGATCACAGTTTTGTCTTTACTGAATCATTTTCCCTCATAGCAGAAATAAGACAAAACTCATTGTCATGACTAGACAATTGCTTTAAGTATTAGAGCATGTTTTGAAATAGCATTTCTTAAAGGAAGGGAAAGAACAAAGTAGACTCATCTAAATACATTTCTCTTCACTGAAACCTTCCCACTGCATACCGCTGATCCATCTGTCAGCCAGATGAGCAAAACGATTGCCTTTCCCTCTAGGCTTTATTTTCGGGGGTTTGCTCACATGCTCACACTTAGGACACCTAGGAAAGATGCAAATTAGAGGAGTGTACACGTTTGTAAAAATATAGAGAGTTGCAGATCATAAAGAGAGGAAGTTAGAGAATTGCGAAGTGTTTAGGTATGCAGTATTAGGCTTTTTCTCCTAGGTTCTTCTTTCTCCTCTAGTCCTACCCTGTAGATTGTTTGCTGCCACACCATTCTGTACACAAATCTAATCTCTTTATGCTTCATAGGTAATCAAGCCTGTGTTTTGGGATGTTGAGATGATTCTCTGGGTGTTAATGTTGTGGACTTAAAAAGCGGTGTTTAGTTTAGTTTCAAAGGGACAACAGTTGATCCTTTCGCTTCGTGAGATGCCTGTTCTCTTAAGATAGTCCTGTATTTGAATAGCTTTGGAGGGGGATGTGGGTTGGTTTCTCACTGTTCTAAAAATTGAGTTTGTGATCTTTTTATTATCAGTGGGAAAAATACTAATAGTCTTCAAAGTCTCTCAGTAAAAACTGAAATGATAAAGTTGATCAGGAAAAGCTTATCTTAAAAAACCCAGAAAAACCAACTGAACAAAAATCCAAGCTAATAGAAAGCTGTTTTAGATTTTTTTTTTTAAGTAATACATGCTGTAGGAGAGGTATGTGCCTTGTTCTTTTTAATAGCTTTTGTGGTTTGATTTCCCCTCCCCTCTTAAACAGGGATCTGAAAAACAATGAAATATCATGGACTATTGAAGATATGAATGGTGCTTTCTCTGGCCTAGATAAACTTAGGAAGCTGTGAGTATTGCTATATTTGTATCTCATCATGCCTTAAAAAAATCAGCTTATTACGTGTCTTTCAAGGATCAAGCCCAACATTTAAGGATATTAAATTTTCCATAGCAGAGATGATTTTTTTTCTCGCTTACCACTTTGTTGTCTATAACATGTTACTTTTCAATAAAAGAAATTCAAGATTGTCCAAATCAAACTAATCTGAAATATTTTACATCTTCTTAATATTTATCAAAGAATGACGTTTTCCCAAACTAAGAAATAAGAAGTGTATCATATGACAAAGGCATAGTGAGAGGCTTAGTCTTCAATAAGGTAAAGCAGCATCCAGTGGAAGTGGCTCCATTGCATTGAAGTTTTCAAATGCGCATTTATGAAATTAAAAGATGTTTATAGTTATATATTTAGAATAATCCATGTCACTTAACTGTACACCTTAAATGTCTTCTAAAATCACTGTTAAAATTTAGATATTTATTTAAGAGGAATAAATTAGTATCTTTTAGATGCAATACATTTTGCTGCATTGGAGATGGGTGAGTGGTGAATACTAGTCACAGTTTAAAAATAAATGCCAAAAATGCAATTATTCAGCGCAAAAATACTCCCATTTAATTGCATTTCTTTTGCATCATGTGCTTAAATTTTTCAGGATACTCCAAGGAAACAGGATTAGATCCATTACAAAGAAAGCATTTTCTGGTTTGGATGCACTTGAACACTTGTAAGTAGTAGAAATTCACATTTAACCCAAAATTGGTAAAAAATGAATTTGATAGTAACCAAATCTAAAGTAGGACTAACAAGCTTTACTTATGACTTGGGATAAAATACACTTACCTTGGTTGATACTGTGATCTTCAGAAGATTTTTCAGTTTTGGAGTTACACACTGAATGTGACTTTTGGAATTAATGCAAAAATTCTTACGTATTAAGCATGCAGTGAAACTCCTTATTTGCATCTCTTTCACTTTTGAGCTTGAGCATCCTTTGTATATCACTAAAGTAGCAAACTATTGCTTGAGTCTTAAATCCATTCAGTTTATTAAATAGTTATTTTCTTCTAATCCTGTTTTTCCGTTTTCTTCCTAGAGATCTAAGTAACAATGCAATTATGTCAGTTCAAGGAAATGCATTTTCACAAATGAAGAAACTCAAAGAATTGTAAGTTTCTATCAAAAGACATCACCTCTATTAAATATATATATCCTGAAGATGTATAAATAAAAGCCTTGTAAGACATTGGCTGATGCAGTGATAAACCCCTGCTGTAATCTCTCTGAAGTAACATAAAAAGCTTATGTCAGTGTTTTGGGGTTGGTTTTTTTATATGATGGGTGTATTTAAGTGAGAGTGTAGGATAGGATGCATTCATTTTCTGCTACATTTGTTGTCTCTAAAGTCCTTATTTTAAATCGGGTGATCTCTAGCAGGTTTTAGGTAAGGGAGATTTCGATGTAGTGTTCTTCAAGATCAGCAGTGTTACCACTGAGCTAAAGCTTTCTGGGCCAGTGAAATGCAGTGCTGTAATTCTTTTGTAAAGACTTGATTGTCAGTGCTTGTAACTGGGTCCTTCTTTCCTGTAGCAGCAGAGAGAGATCTTCAGAGAAGTCATGAAGCAGTCACTGTGAAAAATGTATTGTAGTGAGGATGAGTTTTTTTCCTCTCACCCTTTTATTCTGTTGATCAATACCGAACAACGCTGGCATATGGGTTGCAGAGGGTTATGCCGAAAGGGGTGACATCAGATTGGCAATCTGTCACTAGTGGGGTTCAGCAGGGCTCCATCCTCAGCCCTGTGCTGTTCATAAATGACTTGGATGCAGGATTGGAAGGGATACTGAGCAAGTTCACAGATGGTGCAAAACTGGGAGGAGTTGTTGACCCCCTTGAAGACAGGGAGGCCCTGCAGAGAGACCTCAACAAATGAGAGGGCTGGGCAATCAGCAACTCTATGAAGTTCAACAAGAGAAAGTTCTGAATTCTGCACCTGGGGTAGGGCAGCCCTTGGTGTATGGACAGACTGGGGAATGAGATGCTGGGAAGCAGAGCCGTGAAAAGGGACTTGGTGTCCTGGTCGATGGCAAGTCGAATTTGAGTCAGCAGTGCCCTGGCAGCCAGGAGGGCCAAGAGTGCCCTGCGGCCATGAGGGACAACATCACCAGCCAGGCAAAGGAGGCGATTTGAGCTGAACAACATTGCCATCTTTCTCTTGCAATATGTGTGTTTAAGCTAAAACCTTAGTTTTGTTACAAAAGCATGCTCATACAGATCTGTATTACAAACAGAGAGAAACAAACAGGCTTTGATTTTAATTGCTTTTTCTTAGACACTTCAACACATCAAGTCTCCTGTGTGACTGCCAGTTAAAATGGCTACCACAGTGGATGTCAGAGAACAGCTTCCAGAGCTTTGTAAATGCCAGTTGTGCCCATCCTCAGCTGCTAAAAGGGAGAAGTATTTTTGCTGTCAGCCTGGATGTATTTGTCTGTGGTGAGTCTAGCCTCTATTCTCATTCCATAAAACAAATTTTGCTGTGTGCTTGGGATTGTTTTGTGGTTCCTTGATACTTTGTGATTTCTATAAGAAAATGGAGAGGATGTGATACTTAGTAACACTTGCTTCTGTTCCCAAACTGTGATGTAGATGCTCAAAGCTGATGGCTTTGTACAAGACAGGGAGTGATGGAATTCTGACTTCTATTTCAAATACAGCTTGCTTACATAGAACATACCATAGCATGCAAGTGAAAGCTCAGTAGTTTGTGAAGGTAAATGTATGTGCCTCTAGATTTAAAAGATACTGTTTCGATAACTATCGTTTTTAAATGAGACATATTTTGGCAAAATTAAGATGTAATTTTTAGGTTTGGTTATTAGGAAATTTTTTCATACTCCATTAGTCTTGAGGTTATTCCAGGGCTGATAAAATTTGAAGGTAAAAAAGCCATACTGGCCTCAGCTCTGAGGTTTTTTGTGTGTGGTAGTTGTCTGCTTTAAAAATTATTTGGAGTATGTAAATTACTGCATTTTTATAAACTATGTTTAAAAAAATACCTGATTACCACACTTGTGGTACTGGTATTTTTTTATTTCAGTTTACCAGGTAGTAAATGCTAGTAAAACATTTTTTCTTTAGGGCCTGAGAATTTGAGGTGATAGCATAAGCCTTAAAAATGAAAATTTTCTCTATGTGTTTAGTAGGATTCATGAACACCTGTTATGTTCTCTATTTAAAGCAAAATGAAGCTAAGCATTCAGAGTAAGGACATGTGTTTGATTTCTCTGATATGTAAAGTGGGAACTTTGAAAATACCAGGAAATTTAAAAGCTGACTGCATTTCATATATTTTTGTTGAGCACATTTGGGTTTTTTTCCTAAAGAAAATTCAAACTTTATATTCTTTGGAGACAAAAAGATAAGTGTCTTAATAACTTCCTCTAATAGCAAATATAACTGGTTAATTTTTACTGTTGCAACTCATGCCCTTTTTTCAGTGGGAAAGCAGGCCCAGAATATAAAATAGTGTACCAAAATGTTCCTTTTTTCCCCTTCCTGTTAGCAGTCAAATATTTAATAAATTAAATGATGAGCAGATTCCAGCTACTGCTGAGAAGGAGAGGTTGATATAATGCAGGGAATTACAGATTACTCAGTGGCTAGAGGAGTATATATGATGTAGATGTCCTAATTTATGTGAAATACACTCTGTCAAAAAATTAAACTGAGGGTTTAAATATATATCTTCTGTTTGTTAAATCAGGAAGAATTGTGGTCTTTCTTTTGACTGCTGAATGCTATTTTTAAGTAATTAATTTTAAACCATTTAAGATGTATTAGCAAAAAGAAAGTCAGTTGTGCGTGATACTTAATGCAATTGCCATGAAGAAATAACTAAAATCTCCTAATACAATCATTGAGTGTTTCAGTTTATTTAAAGTATGTTATCACTAGACGTTCAAGTGTGCCCACCTTGCCTTTATTTTGTTGCTTTTATAGAATTTTTAAGTGGAATGTGTTGACTCCAGTCTGAAATTAAAAGGAGTGTATATATGTGGGTGTCTTTGTGATACATTCATTCAGGCTCTTGTATTACTCTGTTCTCACAAAACATAATGCTAGTCTTATCCTAGTGTTGTCTGTATTCTGTACTGAATGCTTATTTGAGTGACCTTTTTATCACCCCTTCCTATCAGATAATTAAGATGGAAGTGTGTTCTCCCATCCTTTCACAAGGCTCATCTAAGTACTTAGAGTGTTTTACTTAGTTATTCCTGTGGAAAGTTAGTGAATGTATTAATTTGCAAATAGTAAGACATGGATATGAAGCATGAAAAGGAAATGGCCTGGGAGGTTCTTAAAGCCCATGCTTAGAGCCCCAGATCCATGTTGCCGTGTCACTGGAGCACAGCTTCATACCTGCAGGAATTTTGCAGGCAGTTCAAAGTTAGGCTACCTGCACATCTCATTTTCTTTGGAAACAGAGTGGAGGTTCTTCAAGGAAATAACACTTTGGCCCCATAGTTGTTCCCAATCATTTGAAATGTAGAAAGACAAAGGAGCTAGGAAAAACAGCAGGGTCCACAGGGAGGAATTTTTGGGGCACAGGGCTTTCCCTGCAGTTCTGTGAAGCTTGTCCAGAGACTGGACACATCTTGAAAGTAGGGAATATACCAAGGCTTTTGATTTTGGGAGACCAAGCATTTATTTGCCCACTCCTTTTCCTCATGCAGTGTCCACACAACTGAATAAATAACTCAGAAGGCAGCTAATTCTGTAAACTCACAACATGGCACTTGGAAGGTAACTTTCCTATAGTAAAGGGGCCTCCAGGAATTCTTGAAATTCTTGCGTTCTGCCCTGCTTAAGGAACTTTCTATCCCCTTTGGCCCAAACAGACGTGGATCACTGGAACACTGACTTTTGTACATGATTTTTTTTTTTGTGGGTTTGGGTAAAACCCTCAACTGTAACTTGCAGTTTCTGATAGCAGAAGAACTATGCTTTCAATAAAGAAAATCTCACAGCAGCCTGAGGTGTTGTAAAGATGAGAGGTAGTCTTCATGATTGATGTTCAGAATAGTTCTTATGGATGTCAGGGGGTAGTTCTTCCATCTTTAGTGCTGCTGTTGAAGAAACTGCACACAGTCTGCTTTTAAATGTGCTTTCTCTTCAATAAGAGATGGCTTGGCACAATAGACTCATAAATACAACATCTTTAAATGCCCTAAGGCTAACAAAATTTAAAACAAAAGCATTGTGGATCCATTTAATCAATACTTACCTGACTCTTCTCTCAAACCTATAAAACAAGGCTTACTAACTCTCTGGAAAGAGTCCTCAGGCATCACATTTTTTTTTTCCCTCTCTGCAGATGATTTTCCTAAACCACAGATCACTGTCCAGCCAGAAACCCAGTCAGCAATTAAAGGCTCCAATTTGAGTTTTGTGTGTTCAGCAGCCAGCAGCAGTGATTCCCCAATGACTTTTGCCTGGAAGAAAGACAACGAATTACTGCAAGATGCTGAAATGGAGAATTACGCACACCTCCGGGCCCAGGGTGGAGAAGTGATGGAGTACACCACCATCCTTCGACTGCGTAATGTAGAATTCAGTAATGAAGGGAAATACCAGTGTGTTATTTCAAATCATTTTGGTTCGTCCTACTCTGTCAAAGCCAAACTTACAGTAAACAGTAAGTATGTTATATTTTGCTCATGGACTTAGAATGATTTTAATCAAGATAGGTAATCATAGATGTTCCATTCTCATCGTCTGCATCTTTTAGAAGATACATAATATGAGATTATTTCTTAAAAAATTATCCATTTCCAAGGTCACCATTCTGTTTTACCTCTGGTCCCAGTGTGCTGAAGCATAGTATAGGGAAAAACAAATAACAGCAAATTCATAGTAAATCTGGGAAAATCAATGTTAAAAGGTGGAAAAATGTTAACTTCTTCTCACAGGAGGTAAGTGTATGCTCTGTTTCAAGATGCTATGGAAAGGTCATCTAGGAGGCTGTTATCAAAAATGAAATTTTGGTCTAGGTGGTTTCACATAGCTCACAGTTCCCTCCCTTTCTGCTGGCTACTGATCAGTTTAGGTTATATGTTTCTCTAGTGTTTTTAGGCCCATGAAGGGTGTTCAAGAAAATGCTGTACAAAAAAGGAAAAGTATGTTTCATGTATTGATTTTGGTATCACCAACTTTTCTTTAGTGCTGCCTTCATTTACAAAAATCCCCATGGACTTAACCATTCGAGCTGGGGCAATGGCACGTTTGGAGTGTGCTGCAGTTGGGCATCCTATCCCACAGATTGCTTGGCAGAAAGATGGTGGAACAGATTTTCCTGCGGCACGCAAGAGGCGCATGCATGTCATGCCTGAAGATGATGTATTCTTTATTGTTGATGTAAAGATCGAGGACACAGGTGTTTACAGCTGTACTGCACAAAACACTGCTGGAAGCATTTCAGCTAATGCAACATTAACAGTACTAGGTAAGATATTGACAAACCTTAACAGCACAGTCAATATTATGATTCAAAATAATAAAAGTTACTTACATTTTTTTAGTGTACACACATCTGGTACGCATGAGATGGAGGGAAGAAGAGGGCTTCTGTTTTCATTTAGAGACAGTAGATTTGTTTAACTTTTGATTTCTTAACATTTAGTTAATCTTTTTTATTGTAGTCCTCTGCAATCTTAAGCATGTGTGATTTGGCATTTTTGTAAATGTAACTTAATCAAGCATGTAAATCGGATCAATTGACTAGTAAATTGTAGGCTTTAAGTACAAATTCTTGAGTTTCTTCATAGAATGAGGGTAAGCTTTATTAGGCCTTACTGATGCATTTAATTTAGTTTTTCTTTGTGAGCTGTGAAGGAAAGGGACACTTCTTACTCTTGCAAGATCATTTAGAATATAAGGCTTGTGCTTTCTTTTCAGAAACACCATCATTTTTGCGACCTTTGCTGGATCGAACTGTAACAAAAGGTGAAACTGCAGTCTTGCAGTGCATTGCTGGTGGTAGCCCTCCACCCCGACTGAACTGGACTAAGGATGACAGCCCTCTCGTGGTAACAGAAAGACATTTTTTTGCTGCAGGCAATCAGTTACTAATTATTGTGGATACAGATGTAGAAGATGCTGGGAAATACACATGTGAAATGTCTAATACGCTTGGAACAGAACGAGGCAACATCCGTCTTAATGTAATTCCGACTCCAACCTGTGACTCTCCTCAAAACATTGCCCCATCACTGGATGATGATGGATGGGCCACAGTTGGCATTGTGATCATAGCTGTGGTTTGCTGTGTGGTGGGCACTTCCTTGGTGTGGGTGGTCATCATCTACCACACCAGAAGGAGGAATGAAGATTGCAGCATCACAAATACAGGTGTGTAAACTGAAGGTTTACCTTGGAAAGGGAAAAAAACGTTTGCAGTTGCTTTGCAGTAACTTTACTGTAGGAACATTTGTGTGTTTTGACTCACAGGCAGAAAGGTGAATTATTTGTTACTTTCAGTGCTTTGCTGACAGTTTAAAAATGTTTCTACAATCTGAAGTATGTTGATGGCTTTTGTGTGTGTTTTCCACAGATGAAACAAATTTGCCTGCTGACATTCCAAGTTACCTGTCATCCCAGGGGACACTGGCTGAAAGGCAGGATGGATATGGCTCATCTGAAAATGGCAGTCACCATCAGTTCCTCTCATCTTCTGTAGGAGGGTATTTCCTGCAGCAGAGGGACAGTAATGGTAGGTACAAAATGCTAAGCAGATTTTTCATGTGGCTTGAGGAGCTGCAGTTTAGCTATTGTCTTTCTAAGTAATAGAAATAACACTAAAGAAGCATGTTTACAGAAATTTAATAGAGGATGTGAAATTTATTGCTTGGGATTTTTTCAACATGGTAACTTGATTCTGTTGATCCAAATGACGTTATGCTGTTTATTAAATCAGGAAATTTTTCTCTAGTCTCAAGGGTAAATTTAAACTGATGAGGACATGCACAAAACAAGTGTCCAAAAGAAATTACCACGGCATGTCTTCCACTCTTAGAGCTTGAAAAGGGTCCTTTTAGTGGAACGTAGGCACGTGTGGTAGTACCAGTGGAACTTTAGTATAACTGTTCAAACTTGTGGGTTAAAAGAATCATTACAGTCAGAGTCAATAAAGGATTTAAGGTGACTGCAGGTTAAAAGCTGCCGTACTTGACATTTATATGTGTGGCCCCTAAGAATCCCCTACATACTTGCACTGGGGAGGAAAAGGCACCTTTTTGGGAAAGGGCTTGGGATTAAAATACAATCAGGAGCTGGGACAGGTGGAATTGGAGTGATGGTGAGATAGTTTTGCAGTTGTAGGGTAGTGAGAGGAACAGCCTCTTTGTGGATCAAGAACCAGAGACTGTGTCCAAAGCTTTCAGGAACCATTGAACTGAAAATCTTTATAGCTGTTCAGGCAGCCAGTGACTCCCTCAAATTCTTCCAACCAGGACTTTGATATTGACTCTCTGCTTTGAAAGGTGGCTGTCAGACAGATCATGAATTTGTCTTCTGTGATTTGGAAGAAGCAAGTCCCTGGTTCTGATCCCTGTGATTGGTTTTGTTTTGCTTTGCTTAGCTTTGTTTTGTTACTCAGGGATTGTACAGTGAAGTGACACATTCCCGGTCAAGCTAATTAATTGAACAGTTGCTGCAATTCGAATTCTCATCCAAAGATTAGGTTAAACCTAAGCAAACTGTAAACTACACTATGAAATGTAGTTAGACATGTGGGGTTCTTAAAACTTACTCAAGAAACTCTAAGCTGAAGATTCAGAAAAGACCATGTGCTGACACATCAATTTTATTTTTAAGGCATTTGCCATCTAGATAACAGCAGTGAAACAGACTTGGAGGGTGTTGCAGATCCATTCCTATGCCACTATCTGGGGACTTCGGGGACTTCGTATTTAAAAGGCAACGCTTACAGTTCTGATGCATTTGAAGCATACAGTAAGTTGGTGGGGGGGAAGTTTCAGTCCTAACTCAATCTTTGTTATGATGAATCTATATAAAATCAATTTTTCATTTCTTTTAGGTTGCAGCCCTGACCAGAGAACAGCAGGCTTGGGCCCTTATGAGTCTGGATATTTAAGGAAAAAGGAATGCTGTCAATACTCACCTCCACAGGAAGATCCCTTTGACCAGTGTGTTGGCATAATTGGGACACAGGCTGCAAGTAGCAGATTGATGAACTCTGTTTATACTCAAAATGAAGGAAGTGGACTGAAAAGCAGAAGTCCCAACTCAGACTCACTTGATTTAAACAGAAGTTTGGAACCCTCATCTGTTATGAGTAACAGCACTTTCATGGGTATGTTCTAGCTATTGTTTTTTATTCAAGCTGCTGTTGTCTTTGCTGTCTTGTTTCCTACCTCCAACACTAACCAAAACTGATTTCTCAGCTTTTTCTTTCCCAAATGTCTGAAGCTGAGGAACAGAAAAGTGACTATGTGAAAAACAGAGAAGTGAAACTGTGTAATGAGGATATTTAGATTATCAGATCTTAATAGCTCACATTTATGTAAAAAATCTCATCAGTGATGTGATTCTTACCTTCTGTCTTAATATAGCTGGCAGATTTCCGTAAATGTTACATACATAACTTAAGAAACTTGAGGCATACCAGAAGTTTTGCCTGACAGGCAAAAGGTGTGTAAGGAGGGCTTACGGCAGGTGGGGAGACTTGTATGCATATATGTTGTATAACACAGTCAGCCAGAACTATTTACCCTTCAAAATAAGGCACTATATGAAAATGCCCTCTATATCCCTCCTTTGTCTTTTTCTCATGTGCATGACAAAAGGATTCCGGAAGTTTCGTTTAGTAGGGTTTACAATTTTAATCCAGATTGCGGGGAGAGGTGGGGGAAGGAGGAAAGCACTGCTTTATCCTTGAAGCTCATTAAATTTTGGATGTTGCTTTGGTTGCTTGGTTTAAGATGCATATAAAACCGCATACTGCTTTCATCCTTGTGATGTCTGAGCGCCAAGCACAGCCCTGGTACCATGGATTGTCTGCCAGCTGGTGTGTCAGCACTGGCTAATCGAGATCTGGGTCTGCTGGCTCTGAAGGGGACCTGGGGGAATGTGCATCACTGGGCTCTTTGTTCTCAGGGGGTGGGGAGGGAGGCACAAGCTCTGAAGTTTTCCCCCTTCAAAAGCCAGATGTTTGAACTGTAAAATGTTGCAGATGCCAGGACATCTGGCAGAGACCCTGGGACTGCACACGGCCGGCCTCCTGGCTGCCTGCCACTGTTACTGTGGTGGGACTGTGCAGATAGGGCTTTAGCATGTCTCCTGCAGAAAGCAGTCCAACTGTATGTTTGTATATCCAGGAGTTAATGTCACCTCAAGGGCACATATCCTTATTCTGCCCTAAAAATCTGTGAAGTTACTTCTTTCATCAGTTCTCTGACCATACTGCCCCACTTACGTTGCATTGTCATTGCCTTGGATGCTTCATAATCATTAGCACTCTTCTCTCAAAGAGCCTATGGCTAGATCTTGGAGGTGATGGCTGTGGAAGAAGTTGTGATAGATTTCTTGTCTTCAGTTGTGAATTTGCTTCTTCAACACAGTCATCAAATTCAAGCCCCCTTTTGCCTGTGCAATGAAGAAGTGCAGTGAAGAAGACAGCTGGCATCAGCATGGTTTATTAGCATGGTTGATACACGAGCCAGAAAGTTTGTTGCTTGGATTTTTGTTTCTAAGACAGTTCAGTGGTAGCTTTGGTGCTGTGAGGAACATCCTTTCATATTACGTTAGGTCAAAACTGCTCTACAAATCATTGATGGAAATAGGGATTTTGTCCAATTCCTTTTTTAGTAACTTCTCAGATCACAGTTTCATTTGAAACCCTTGTTTCTATCAACTAAACAAAAGCAGAAGTGTTGCATTTTGGGTTCAAAATTTATTAAAAAATTTAGTGGTAAATTATTAATAAAAACTTGAGTTCTTCAAAGCCAGCCTGTTCTCTGAAAATAGATCCTTAGAGACACTATGACATATGATGGCTGTATCTTTGTTCAATGAAAAAAGAAGGCCCTTGTAGAGGTGTTGATACTAAGTTTCCCAGTGGTGAAAAGTGCCACACACTGATTGTTTCCTGACTAGTAAATACAGATAATTATTAATAACAATTTAACTGAAATGTGTAATTCTCTTTGGGTTGCTGCTGTTCTTTTTGCCCACGACTGGCTGGATGATCAGTGGTGAATGGAGCATGTGGCCATCTGCATCTTTATTATTAATGGGAGATGCTAGCCAGAAAAAGATTGCGTTAGCATTCAGATTGCACTGTGGGACAATGTTGTGTAACCTGATAGAGGTTGTGGGGTTACAAGTTTTTTTAATTCCTGTTGTATTTTTTCTGAACTGCATGGCAGATTGCACATGCCATTCATTTACTGAAGAACAAAACACTTTTGCATTGGAAAGTGTCTTATGTGTTTGCAGTTTGGTCTGTGTTCCCACCTTCCCCCTCACCACCCTTCCGAAAGAAAAATGGATATGGAAGTAGTCATGAAAACAAAAGAAATGAAGTTGTGGTGGCTATACAACTGCTTGGTAGAATCTTACCTTATGCTTGTGATCACATGGATGTTTTCGTTTAAATGGTAAAACAACATTTAAGTAAAATCTCACTTTGGTGAACTCTTTCGTCAATCCTTGGTTTGCATTTCAATGTCACTTATGTACACTAGGGTGAGTCAGAAAGCTTTTAGCATCAGTATTTCTGTGCTCACTCTGTTACTGTCTTTCAGGAACATTTGGAAAGCCTTTATGGAGGCCTCAGCTGGACTCTCTTTCAAGCTGTAGACAGCCAGCAAATTGCCAACCAAAAACCTTCCGTAATAATCATCATGTCTCACCGGACTTTGGTGCAGAGGCAGATGAAGAGGGAAAGGAAAGGACAGTTTCTAGAGGAGAAAATAGCCTTTATACTTGCAAACAGTCCTTTGAAAACTTTAGGACTTGTACTTTCCAGTCCTGTGATTCAGATACGTAGCTGTTTTTGGACTTGCTGATTTCTGGAACCAGAGAAATAATTTGACATAGTACTACCTCAGTATGGAAATTTATTTAAAAAGGGAAGAAGGAGAAGAAGGGAAGGAAGAAACCACATGACACTCTGAAATCAGAAGAAAAAAAAATATTTTTTTCCAATCAAGTGTAATTTCCAAGATGCTCTACATTGGTTATACAGGGAAAAATCTGTATAAAAATACTATATTTGTAATTATTTTATAGGCTTTTTTAATGCATATAATATGTTTTGTAAGTTATGGTGTAAATAATACAGCATATGTATTTCTATGTCAGACTTCATTTTCTTGAAATAGGAGTAAGCATTCTAATTTTGTACTGTTACTTGTACCTTTTTACAAATGGAAACTTCCATGCTGTTTGCAGGTATCATGCATCTTATTTGCACATTTCTTTAATAAAATATGCTGCCATGTGGTCTCTGACCCACATTCGTGTATGAAGAATGAAAAGTGTGAATTACGTTTGTAGACAGCGTTGCAAATGTAGGTGCTTTCTGATGCATATTTGCACCTTTATTTGACTTAAACTTTTACCTTTAGATTTACTGTGTAAAATATGTTCATCTTCAAAGAGTGGGTGTGGTCCTACCACAGCTACTGGTAAGGTGGGTTGCAGCTGTTTGAACCAAAGCAGGGCTGTAAATCCTCCAGTTTGTGAATTCCCCGTCAGATGTGCACGCACACACTCAGTTTTCATGCCCGTGAGGCTGTAGTACCAGCAATTTGCCTGTGCCTTTGTTAGTATGCCTGTGTCTGGTGGAGGGATATACGCAGTAGATGCACAAATTCATATCAAGCTATTTAGTAAAAGAAGAAAAAGGTCACTGGATATCTGCCTGGTAACCTAGCTCTTCTCTGAGTGGCTTAGTGTCAAGTGTTTGCCAACTACGCAGTGCATGCCCAAGTCATTGCTTTTTGCACACCCTTTCTCTTTTTTGCTTCTGCAGCCACTCCCTCCTCAACATGAGGAGGTAATCCAAGAAGAAGATAATGTTTTCTTTGGTATAATTCATGCTTCTGTTCCTTACTTGCCTGCCCTTCTCTGGTTATAGATGAGATCTGTGCTTTATTTAATTGCTCAGTCAAGTTGAGCAATTGCAGACTCTTGCTGGATTACATTTGTAGTAATGGACCCAGTATCTTTAACTATACAGAGAAAGATTTCTTACTATAAAACAATAGTTAAAACTGAGTGAAAACAGTCTTTATTTTGTGTTTCCAGGTAGAGAGGCCTATTGTTTTAAAAAGCTGTGAATCCTGTTGTCATCACTGCACTAAAACAGCGAGATTTCAAAATGGTTAGTTCTACAGAACCTTGGGGTTTTAATTCTGTCTGCTTTGAAGGTGCAAACTTACATGGTTGCCAAATAGCTTCTTTTCAAATAAATTAAAAGCAGCTGTTAGACTAGACCATCACAGGCATCAGGGCTAAAGCGAGAGCAAAGATTTTGTTGTCTGGAGTAGCTGAACTAAGGGCTTTTAGTTGTCTGCAGCCAAAAACCTGGTACCCAGATTGCAATGCAATTTCCCTTTAATTTAGGCACCAGTATTAGAGACAGGAAGTTAAGCCATCCTTAGTCACTGGTGGTCTAAGCATACAGAATGGGTTTTGCGTGCTTTAGTTGATCGTATTGCCAGATTTTTTGACTTATTGTTAATTTGTCTTCATTGCTGCCAGATGTGCTGATGCGGTGACAGACATTGGTATGGGTATTTAATTATAATTAAGTGCATTTGAAAGTTATTAATTTTTTCTCAGTTAAGCACAAACCTGTAGGTCAATAAGGCAAGAAATCTAAAATTTGATTCACTCATTATCTCTCCTTTTTCTCCTCAAAGCCCCCCCTCCCCAGAGACCCTGTTTTTAGGGAGAGGAGAGCTGAGGCCTGTGATAGCTCCTGTTCATAACCAGACATTGCTTTTTTGACGTATTAAAAAATACCAATGTTAAAAACAGTAACAGCAGATTCAGTGTTTATCCTTATGAACTCCATATTAAAGGTCCATCATGGAAAACAAACTTTAAATTCTGTAGTGTGTGAAGATTGAGAACAGTGCCAGTGTCATTCCTTTTTCATCTCCCTTGCAAAGGTACTAATCTTCCAAAGACTTGGATGTCTGTACCTAAATAAATGTTCAGGGTCAATGACTGAATTTTAAATGCTTTTCAGCAAGTTGCATTTAGCAATCTAGACACAGGGATGACTTAAAATTTTATTTGATGCCTTAAATGCTCAGAAATGGAAATGAAAGTTCCCAAGTCCTCTTTTCTGCTGGCTTGAGTTTTTGTGTTTTATAAGTGGATTGTGCTTTAATACAGTGGCAATCTGTAAAAGTGCAAGATAGTTTCAGTATCTTGGTAGTTCTTTTTAAACCAGTGATGTAACCAAACACCTGTTTTAAAGGCTCAGAAGTTTGCCTATTTTTTTCCCCCTCCCCTCTAAGATGCAGATGTTAGTGAGCTGGTAGTTGTGTATTTACCCAGCTGAAAGCTACATTGTAAGTTGATGTGATGGGGAAATAAATTGCGGCCAACCTTGACTAAAGCTTGTACTGCTCTCAAGAGTTAGAATGAGAAACAAGCATCGTGTTGCTGAATGACAAAACAGACATTTTGCAGTTTTATGACGAGCAGCAGCTGGAGTCTTGCCATGGGCTCACTTAAAACTTGTAGAATGTACTTTTAAAGGCAGTATCCACTTAATGCTTTACACAACAAAATGTTCTGCCT
Source organism: Nicator chloris (assembly GCA_013400495.1). Lineage (NCBI taxonomy): Eukaryota > Metazoa > Chordata > Aves > Passeriformes > Pycnonotidae > Nicator > Nicator chloris. Next base: position 20,038 of record WAAE01006963.1, read on the forward strand.
ATTGAACTCACACAAGAAATTGCTGAGGTATAGTTTCTGCAAGCCCTAAGTAGTTTCAGATAAATGGAGTTACTCATTTACCAAAATCTCTCTGGAGCAAGAATTTCCTAAATGAGTAACCTAAATGGTGTGTATGAGATGACACTAGGGATATCTGCATACTGAATGGTGTTACAATTACAAACACAACCTTACGGAGTACTACTGTATTTCAGCAGCAAATGCCTTGAGAATTCCTAACTGTAAGGGGATCTTGAAAATGGCAAAGAATTAGGTGCAAAGCTTTCTCCAACCAATGGCTCGTTAGTGTCACCAAGCATTTCTTTCAGTCTCAGGGATCTCTTGAAGATCTTAAGCCTTATTCCTTGAGCCGCTTCAAAGAAGCTTAAAACTAAGACTTAGCATTGCACTGCAAACATTTATGTTCTGCCAGCCTTACAAACCAGGACTATAATTGGGGATTGTGTTCCTTCTTGAATATGAACATAAGCAGAAATTCTGTTAGCTACTTTGAGATGTGTCATATCTGCAACAAGAAATCTTCTGAGAATTATACTTTCTCAATGAAGTCCTTTTTTGCTCACGTTGTGTATTGCTTTCTCATAGAGAATGTGTCTTGACTAGTTAGATGTTAGTTTACAACTCTTGTGAAATTACTTCATTAAGAAAATAAGGAGAGAGAGAAGCCTCAGCCTGTTTAGTGAAGGTGAAAAAAGCAATGTATAAGAAGATGCAGTTGGTGTACATACCATTTTACTCTGTTTAAGAACTTTCCAAATGCCTTCCTTTTTTATATTTCAGGAAAGTGTTACAGGAGGGAATAAAAACAACGTCTTGGCTCACTAATGTGTGGCAAAAGGTGCTTCTCCTGGTGCTTAAGTATTGAGGAGTCAGTTGTTCCTCTGAAATATGTGCACACCTGACCTCTTACCGAAAGACAAGAGGGAGCCTCTCCTGTTTCCCATGGTGCTCTTTTTCTCATAGCTCAGTACTGCTCCCATGTCCTCAGGGGACCCTCTCTGGTAACCTACGCTCCTCAGCTTCCAGTTTCTCTGCTTGCCCTGTGATGACAGGCTGGGACAAATGGACTCAGTTTACAGAGCACAGTGCAATTGCAAGCAGTAAGTCAGCAGTGGTTGTGCACTGGAAGAGAGGAGGGGAAGTGTCGGAGAGAGACAGGCTAGCCACAGCTTTAGGAAGAACTTGGTATGAGTGTGCAGAGAATGCATAATTCAGGAGACAGGGATAAAATACTTTCAGCACAATGTTATAATAAAGGGCATTTTTGTATTTGACAAGCTTTACAATGCTTTTTGTATGTTTAATTTTACTCACCCTCTATGGTTTCAAGTGCCAAAAGCAGCAGTGCACCAAAGAGCACGTCATCTGGAGAGTTATGTCTTACTGCATCTAAAATCTCCTTTTCTGGTGGACGAGAAACAAGATCCATTTGTTTTTCTGTGTTTGGGTTCAAGACTGAATACTGCTAGTGCAGTGCATAGTTTCCCAGAGTCATGTGGTCTGTGGGGTCCACTGTGTCAGAATGCGTGTGATCGGTGTGACTTAAGGATGCTGTGGGACAGCAGGACTGGAGAAGTTGGTAGCAATTCTAAGTTCACTGCTTGTAAAACAAATTTAGGCTTTGTGACTTCAATTTTTTTTTTCTCACACAACAGAGAGCAGAACCATAAATTACTCTAGATTGGGAGCTAGTGAATAGAACTTCTGCATTATCCCTGGACCTCAGCCATCAACAAGGGCATTGCTTTTGCTCCTGTTCGGTTTGACTGTTGACCATGGGCTGTTGACCAGCAATTTCAGTGCAGGAGTTTGCAGTCTGAGTACCTGTATGTAGTCTGCTCTGAAATTAATGGTAGCCAGTTTTAAGTCATGTGAATTTCAAATATGGCACTGGAAATGAACATCTAACTTACTTGCGAGGTACTAAGATATAAAACAGGCTTTGGGATTTTGTCGACCGCTACTTTGAATGGGTGGTATGCAACATTGTCCAAAGACATTCATTTGCCATAGCAATATGCGACCTACTTATTTTCGGCACTTCCTTTGTAGATGTGCATGGAGAAGCTATGACTTATGGTTCGGGTCTGCTGCTAGATTATCAAAATTAAGGTATTGATTGTAGAGACATGTTAAATAACATATTTTTGGACAGTGAGGCTTCAGATTCTTTTATGGCAAAATGATGCAAAGCCACATCAGTTCTTAATCAGTTAAAGAAGCAACCTTTGGTAGTATTCCTGATGTTCAGCCTACTTATTTTAGAAATCACTGAAGGCTTCTGTCATGGAGGAATAGACATTTATGTCCTTGGGCTGCTTGCAAAATGTTTGCAAAATGCTTGCATTTTGTTTTGCTGTGACATGGAGAATTCAGGGCTCCATTCAGCCTCTTCAGAATTTGTTGATTCTGTTCATCAACAAATGGTGGACTACTTCCATCCTTTTTTTCATAGATGTGCCAGCACTTGACAGACATATCTAGTTCTGCCCTGTGCTGGCATGCTACATGTTAGGGAAATGGTCAGAGCTACTGTAAAGCAGAGCTACAGAGGTACCATAAAGGGAATTCAGGGGAGGAGGGCTGTAGTTCCCCTCCGTGGAGGGATTTTGAATAGTTGCCTTGTTCGAAGGGAGTAACTTGTGCAGGTTTTAATATTTACTCCTCATAATTCCATAACCTTATCAAGGAGTTAAAGCTGCCACTTTATTAGCCCTGGAATGGGGTGGGTGTGCATTTTCTGCAGGAGAAAGTGTGTTGGAGTTTTTGGAACTGCTTCTCATTTTGGAACTGAATCTCATTTTGAAAATGAGAGTGAAACAATCTCACTGTGATTCTAGACTCTTAGAAGTAAGCAGAAAGAATTGGTCCTTCATTTGGCATATGGAGGTCCCTCATGATGTGCCTTAAAGCATGCAGAAGAATTTTGCAGTCTATTGACTAACCAGAGAGCTCACACAAAAAAATATTTGATTCACTGGTACCACATAATAATTTTTAACACATCTCCAAATGAGTCTTTTGTTCTATGTTTTTTAATAGCTGTGGCTGACTAGCACAGCAATGAAGAAGCTGCTGTTTGAGTAAGTGGTAGAAGACATACATCATTAAGCCAACTCATAACTGAAACTAGCCACTCTCCTGGCTTAAAATAAACTGTATTTGTACTGCTACCTGCTGTGGGTCTGGACACGAGCAGCATTAAGAAAGCATCAGTGCTACAGCAGCCAACTGCCCGTAGCCTGGCCTCTGCCACAGAGTGATCGGATTCTTTATTAGTGTAAAGTTCTTTCTCTATTAACCTTCCCTCAGGAAAGGGGAAACACGGCCTCCATAGTAATTAGCTTACACAGCCTTCCATGTAAGCTAAAGAATGGAAAGTGTCAGGGGTGCTTGCAGCAACCTTGTAGGTATTTGCAGTTAGCAGGGAAAAGTTAATCTGCTCTCAGATTTTGGCAAGGGCACAAAAACCCATGTGTAAAAATGTTCTTAGAAAGAATTAAATTTCACATAAATGTGACCACACAGCAGGTAAAGTAGTAAAATGGTGATGATGATGGAAAATATGACTAATCAGAAAGCTGTATTAACTTAATGAATAAATTTATCCTTTAACATAAACTGAGGTTCTTAAGTGCCTTATTTTAAAAATGTGTTTGTTTATTGTTCTGTAGCTTATAACAACTGTGTTATTTCACCTATCAGCACACTAGCACACACTAGTTCTGTCTGAAACAGCATTTACATTCAAAGTATGGGGGTTTTTGGAAAAAAAAAAGAAGACGAAATCAAAAAGCAATTCTGTGACACTGAGTCACTGAACTTGTTTTACTAAGTGGCTTAAATCAGAACATGAAGAAAAATGAAAAATAGAAATGTTTTGATTTTTCACTTTGAAATTACTTGTCTCAAATTTTTTTTTTTTGTTTTTGAATTCTCCCTTTTCCATTTAGAACTGGAATATAAAGTGCAGAGCCCCTCGGGTTATCAGGGCAACACAGACCAGGCACACAGCTAGAGTGTGCAGAACTGTTGCTTGTTCTTTCCTTGCTGCACATCCCTCTTCCCAAATCCATCTGATCTGAGTTTGGCAGATCCTTGTGGATTGATTCGCCTTTCTACCAGAGCATATTTCTCTCCTTGATTTCTTCTTGAAAGTACTGACTCAACAAGTTTCTATAATCATAAAGAGTCAGGCTTGATATTTTTCTGTGTGATTAGAAATGTTCTACTCGCTGTGTGCTTTGATAGCTGTAGGAGGCTGATCCCAGGGTGGATTCTGAGCAAGCCCCGAGTGGCCTCTCAGCGTTGCTGTGTGTGCTGTTGGCAAGGGAGCCATAGTGACAGCCTTGCTCTCCACCGTTCCTGCCCTGGGGATGCCTTGAGCCAGCAGATCTCAGACAACACCTTGGATTCAGGAGCTGTGCCACCAATGCCCGAATCATCTCTTCTGTTAAACTACAGTGCAAATAAAAGGCTGCATCATATAGTTATCTCTCAGACAAGGCAGCTGAGGAAACATCTTTGTAATATGTGGTCATTGATCAGGTGCAGAGGCTGAGGAGAGGGATTTAGGAAAGCCATTTCTACCTCATTCCTCCACCCAAAGCTTTCCAGCTGTTCAGTGGTGTTGGACCTCTTTTTTCCTCACAAAACATTTTTAAATGGAAAAGTAGGAATTTGCTGTCATAGTTCATAGCAATTACAAAGTAACTAGTTTGCTGGAATTTTTTTTTTTTTTTTTTAAATGAGGTCTTTCACAAAGGAATTTAAAGCTTATGTGGGCTTCCTGCTCAAGCTCCATATATTTGTCAGGAAAGAAAAAAAAAATCTGCTTTTTTTAGGCCAGGTGTTTTATATGGCTAAGTTAAGACATGCCTGAAAAGGCTGTGGTTATTTTCCTATCTGAAAAGGACTGCATTTATTTCTTTTTTTCCCCCTTCTTTTTTGTAACATTGAGCACATAACCTTTCAAACATGGTATTTATTTCTGTGTTTTCTGTTTGTGAATCCCATACGACCATTAGTTTCTTTGGAATGCTGGAATTGAAAGTGGACATTAGTTTCCTCCTCTCCTCAAATATTCTTACAGATTTTGCTGTAAATCAGTTGTAGGGCTGACATAGCATTTGGCTGCCTGACAAAAGTGCGATAATAACACAGCTCAATAAAATGTGGAATTTCTGAGGTACTGCTTGTAACTTTTCCGAGGCAGTTGTAAATTCTCATCCATGTCAGCACAGGTGGAAAGATAATCACAAATAATGTATGCACATGCGTATGTGTGTGTGCGTGCCTGTGTGCACGTGTGTTCGTAGAGTGTGAGGTGTAGAAGTTGCCCGTACTTATTCTTTCTAGAGAGTCCTCTAGGTGGTTCACCACTTCCATTATTTACTTCAGCTACTTGAAATTAGAAAAAGAAATACTCTCATTAAACTCAAAATGATCTTGCTAACAAAGCTTTGGAGAGAGAATGTGTGCCCGCAAATTCAAGCAAGGAGACTGTGGCAGCTGAAGGTAGGAGCTAGGGACAGATGAGTAAATCTTGTGCTATAACAATCTTTGTTACCCACTAGAAATGAGAAAAAAGAATGGCAATCGTCTGAAAAAGTAGCTTTATTCAAAACTTTGAGTTAAATTTTGACTAATGTAGCTCTAGGAAAGAAGACAATTTCTGTTGAGGAGAATCACAAGAAGGTTCTGTCCTGTTCTAAAATAGGATGAGTTACACTGGGTGCAAGTTGGCCTTGTTTGAAGTCAATGGTAATATTCCCATTTAAATTAGGATTTTATTAGTGTTCTAGCTGTTAAGAATAGGATGACTGAAGAGGCTGGTTACTGTGAAAGGGCACACAGGGTTTGGATCTTTCTATTAAAATTATCTAATCTCTCATTAATGCAGCAAGCAATTAATTGGCACTTACAACTAATGGAAATAAATCAATTTGATCAAAATTCAAAATATGTCGCTTCTCAGAAATGTGAATTTTAATGAAAAGCAAGAACATATTCTGACACTTTAGCTTGTATGATCTCCATTCTAACCGCACTGAATGTTAGTTGCTTAAAGCACTTGTACAATTTTAACTACACTCTACCAATTTATCATTCCAGGTTTAAACCTGAAATTAAAGATACAGAAGGCAGTGAAATAAAAAAAGCAAAGCCTCAACTTTCCTGAGCAAGTAACGAAGCAAATGAAGTAATATTAACACTGCTCACATGTTCAACATTGTTGCAGCTCCCTTCAAAACTTAGTGGTCTTGGATTTTTTGCTTATCTGCATTTTGCTTTCAGCTGAGATGCACCATGAAAGAAATATGGCCTTTCCTCTGAGTTTATAATTGCTTGAATTATGTGTTTCCTGTGGGAATGGCTACCATGCTGCTATGCTTAGGCATTTATGAAATGGCTCTGTTTCTGTTTGTGTCCTGACATGGGGCAAAGGCCGAGCAGGAAAAGCAGGTTATTCTTTAAAAGGGTTATTCCTTTGGGAAGCAGAGAGAGCCTCACAGCTGACTGCAGAGCGTTCCTCAGTTCCAACTTATTTCACTCCTCAAGATCAGCTTTGGGCACCAAGTGCTTCTTTTTTTTCTGTGGTTCTTCACACTCCTCATGATTTCACAAATTGGGCAGGTGATTTTGCTCTGAAGCTGCAGGATGAATCCACATGAACTCAAAATGTGCTTATTTCTAACTTTGGCTTTGGTTTGATTTTTGCTTTTGTGTATTTGCTAAAGGGTTTTGCCCTTTCATGCAGCCAACATTATCCAAAGAGAATTAGTTTTCTCACGACAGATTGCTTAGTCCCCCATTAATATTTCCTTAATGGAAAAGATTGTTCAAATCTCTCACCATCTGAGCGTAAAACCACCTAAAATATAAGAAAATATACAAATTAAAAGAGAAAATATAAATATTTTATTTTTTTTAATGTATCCTACCATTCCTGAAACACTTTTCAAATTTTTGGCAGAAGTACTTTAAGCGTACCATACTTATCCATGTCTTGCAGAGACTGGCTGAGCCCATGGCCTAGACAGCCCTTTGGGAAAGTGCCTGTGTTTCTCTAATGATAGGAAAATGCACTTGTGGTAGAAACCTAGGGAAACGTGTTGATTAGAAAGAATCACTCCTGGGCTTTTGCTTTGTGTTGCTCTTCTCACACGTGATGGAGAGACTACTTCATCACTAACACCCATTCAGAAATGTATTTGTCTATGAGGTTCTAACAGCTAGCATTTCATTATTAAGCTGAGTGGAACTGTAAAGTCTTCGTTTAAGCACACAAATGTGAAAACAGGAACAATTTTTATCACACACTCCCCAAAGACCTAGTATATTCAGTCTTATTCTGAATCCTGAGAGGTGAGGCCATAGAACATGAAGCAGTATTGTATTTTATTTACTGTTTTATTATAAAATGATCCACAGGTAGATATTTATTTTGTAAGTTTGAATGGAAGAATTATATTTTGGTGCTGTAAAACTCTTAGAACTTTATACTACCAGCAAGATAAATAAATAAAAGATACTGTGTTTCTTAAGATACCGAATAGAAAAAGAGATTAAAAAAAATTTCCAACAAAAATATTGTTCCACATTGATAAAATCCTGAAGAAAAATGTTGGCCTTCTGAAATAGCTGTAGACTGAAAAAAAATTATTTTGTTTTGTTTTCTTTTTTCTAAGTTAGAATCTTTCAATCTTAGTTTCATCTAGTGAAATTTCAAAGGACTTCCAAAGCAGTATCCTCAAGTTTTCACAAATGTCCAAATGTCTTTATCAGTTTCCTTGATGAACTAGAAATATCTGATATGATACATCAAAGGTTTGTCTTTCTTATATCAGAAAGAGTCACTCTTTGTATCCGTAAACTTGCACAGCAAAATGACATTTCCTGGTTGGAACCCTGCAGAAAGATGGGAATATCTTTATTGTCTCAACATCTCTGTTTCCCTCTTCATGTCTTATCTTTTTTTGGAGTGAATCAACCAGATGCTTCTGTGATTAAATTCAGATGTGCTTCTGGGGACAACTGTGTTTGAGTCTGTTCCCAGTGGTCAGCTGGGGAAGGAGTAGCAGTGGTTGCCCTGCAGAGCCTACTCACATGCCTTCAAATTGGGGCTTTCAAAGCATTTCATAGGCTGTAACACAGTCCTGAGATCATTTCAGGGCATTATATGTTCCTAAAAANTTTGCAGAGGTGCCAAATGGAGCCTGGATGTGACCCAACCTATTTGGAAGAGCTTCTGCCAGGGCCTTATAGCAGAACTTGTCCTGAGCAGTGTGCACATAGAGCCACACTGTGTCATTTGATCTAGAGCCAGATATTGGTCCCTTGGGTGGATGGCTCTGATGACTCTGTGATGCAAAACAAGTAGCAGCATGCTGAAAGTACATTTTAGGTCTTTGACTGCATGAATTCCCATCCTAATCCCCTTTAGGAGCTATAACATCCATGTGCAGACATGGAAGAAAGATGAATACCTTTAAGCTTTTATCACTTTAGGGTTGTTTGGGGTGTTTGTGTGTGTTTCCACTTATTCAAGGGGCCTCTGAGGAAAGTATATGATTACATGTTATTTTTAATAAAGCTGTGGTTATGAACTTTGTTTCCGTAGTGAAGGCATGTGAAACGAGAAAGGGAAGGAGAGGGTTGTAAAAGATCTTTAGGGGAAAAAAAGGGAGGCTGTCCCAGCTTTGGCCCCTCCCAATGCCTTGTGGACCCCCAGCACTGATGCAGAAAAGGCCAAGATGATGTAAAAGCACTGCTCAGCTAATGGCTAAATCATCAGGGTGCTACCAACACTGTTACAGTCACAAATCCAAAGCATATTGCTCCATTCAAACTACTGTAAAGAAAGTTAGCTGTGTCCCAGTGAAAACCAGTACAGAAGGAAAAGGCAGAGATCATAATTGGGGAATATTTTTAATATTTTCCCAATAGCATTCTTTTTTACTTGTTTTTAAATGTCTTTTCTGTTTTATTCCATTGCATTTTTAGTTACTTCCAAGACATGCAATATGGCTTCTTGTCCTTGCTAAAATCAACTAGCTTTAGACAGCTCAGCATTTTACCTAGGAATTTCTAATAAAAAAACCCCAAAAACTTACATTAAAATATAAAAAAGATTTTTGCAGGTAAACCCTATGTGGTGACTTTACATAACCAGTAGGATATGAATTGGGAAAGCAAACTCCTTTAAAAATTAATAAGAACTTTTCAGAAAAAATAAATTTGCAGAAAAGGTCATAGTTTCAAAATTTGGAAAACAGCCATAAAATCATCTAATCAGCATTCCTTGGGGAACATTTATTCAGGGCAAAATAAATCAGATTAACTGAAATAATTGCCTTCCAGAAATAATTTTATCATCTCTCCTTTTAACTTGACATTTATTTGACCAAAAAGAGGAAAACAACGTAATGTCTGGGCTGGAATCTTCTGTTTATTGTTTCTTCCTTGTTAAAAAACTCAGAGATAATTTTTATTAGTAGCAATTTGGTGTTAGTAGATAACCAACAATTTATTACTAGATTCATGCCATATTGCTTCTTCAACTTGCAAAAACCCATTTCTTTCATCAATAAAACACTTTTTAATTTATCACCTCCAGAGAGCACTTAAGCAACTGTGATTCAGTTAAACTAGTGTTCAGTGTCTGTGCCTGTGTTTCACACTTGGCTGATAAAAGAAAAAGATGGGGCACACTATACCTATTGATAGACTATAGCTTATTTATGGTTTTCATCTGTAAATCTTTAACAGTCACCTGAATTTTGCATGTGTGTGTGTGGAGAGTGCTGAGCTGATAAACGAAATCTGCAAGTGCAACCCACACAGAGAAAAGAGAAACATGTTTTAACATTTTATCTGTTTATGTAGTGAATCTGTTCCAGAGAGCAATTTTCCCTCCTTACATGCACAACAGGGATGCCACAAGCACTAGTAGTGCAACCTTTCCTAAATTGGAAGAACCACCAATGTGATTTTAAGGGACTTTCACAGGGATTCAGTCTCTCATCCATTCTGTATGCTTCCTAAACTCCTGTAATAGGCTTTCTAGCAATGATGTAATTTCAGCTTGTAATGTCAATGCATCAGAGAAAGGAAAATAGTCTTTAAAAAATATGCAGGTGAGGAAACTGAATAAGACAACAGTGAACTGGTTTGTCCAAGGTCATCTAGAAAGAGCTAATAAATCTATTTTATATATAAATATACACACACACATATATAGAGGGACATAGATAATATAGATAGATATAGATATATAGATATGGGTCCAGGCTGGGTTTGAATCCAGAGGGGAACACAAAACTTCAGAGGCACCTAGTTTAGTTGAGGGAATGAAGAACACAGAAATGGATAAACCTCAATCTTCTAAAATGTTAAAGGAAGAAAAAAATAATGGTTGCACTGTCTTCATTCTCTGTTTAAGCTGCCATATTACTCTCACAGGGAAGCTTTGAAATAAAGAGAGAATCTCAGAACACAAAATGGAAGGATAGATAGTGAAAGGTAGTTGAAGGGCTTACCCTGATGTGTATTCCACAGGCTCACCTGAATAATGTCTTTTGAAGCTGTTACATTGCAGGGGCTCAAAAGAACAAAGCAAAATGTTGTTTGTGTTTTTATTAATTCACTTGTGCAAAATACAGCTTTTGAGGGATGTTGTCTCACAAGTACAGCTGCAAAGATATTGCCTCGGATTCGAAACACAAAAATCTTACTGACATGAACAAATTTGCGTGAGGCTCCTGTACTTAATAAATCCTTTACAGTCCACAGAAAAGTCTGGGTGAATTTAAAGAGCACAAAACATTTGTCTTGGTTTGAAAGACAGGTGTCTGCTGAGGAGGGCAGGGCCTCCCTTGGGATGGAGAATTCAAACCCCCTCCCTCCTAACTATTATAATTTAGAAAATTAAAGGGGCTCTCAGGCAGAGGTATGGGGGGGTAGGAATAACAGTTCTTTACCAGTATGTATAACAGGGCAAATAAACAACATCTACAGCAATGATAACAAACAGAAGCAGGAACCCGGTAACAGCTTCCCTGGCCACGGGCCCTTTCCCCTTTGGTGCAGTCCCGGTCACAGCCGCCAGGGGCGCTGGCGGCTCCCGGTGGGCAGGGCAGGTGCGATGATCCCCCCGCGGCTGCAGGGGGCGCTGTGGCGCGGGCTCGGGGACCACGCGGTAATGGCGGCTTTGTGCCCGATGGGGAGGGATGGAATCAGAAACTCAGGAGCTGAGGCTGAAGATTGAAGACCTGGTGGTCTCGGCAGGCAGGAGGTGCAGGCTACTGAGTAGTGGAGGGAAAAAAAAAACCTCGGAGCAGTGCCAAAGAAGCAGCAGGGGGGCAGGACAAGAGCAACCCTGCTCCCAGCACCAGTGACAGGCAGGCCCTCCTCCAGCGAGGCAGGGGATAACAAGATCCCAGTTCACTGGCTGCTCCCAGAAGCAGGGGCCTTACCCCACACCAGAAGAAGCAGGACTGGGCTGGACTCTGTAGCAAGAGTGAGTTCTTCTTCCCAAAACTGCAGCAACACCACTCCACTCTGAAGGCTCAGATCGAGTGCCTGAGTGAGTTTCCCCTCCCCAGCTTTGGCCACCTCTTTGTTCTGGTCAAGCACCCATAAGTCCTCAGTAGTTAGTGTCGTAGCAACTTATGGGAAAAAAAATCTATAAGTTAAAATATATAAAAAAATCTAACCCTAACAACATTCTTGTAAAGAGAGGCTTAAATGAGCATGAAAACAGTAAGTTGGAGCTGGTGGAATATTTTTGTTTAAAACTTTCTTTGGCATAGAATGTCTTTTAACGAACTTTTTTTCTTCTTTTTTTTCTTTTTTTTTTTTTTTTTTTTTTTTTTTTTTTGGTCAGGAGCTCTGACGCTTAATATTTTTTCCACTTTTATAAATAGCCTTTCTGTAAACATAGAAAGGAATTTTGTAGGATTCATATCAGGTTGTTAAGGAAAAAATTTCCTTTTTCCCTACAACTTCATTGTGTCCAGCAGGTAGTGATGATGATGATGACACAATAAGGGTGGCTGAGCTGTCAAGTGAAGGTGGGAACCAGCAGATCCTTAGGGAAGGTGAAGTATTCCCCCAGAAATTTCTGATAGGAATTTTTCTTGAAGCAAATGTGAGAATTAAAGATTAATAATGATTTAATTTTTGTTTTAATATGATTTTCTCAAACTTTCCATCACTGAAAAGGTATAAAGATGAGGACTTTGTTTTGTTGTTTGTTTGTTGGGTCTGTGTTTTTTTCTCTCCTGACTCAAGCTCTCTTCTGTGTTGTTTCTGCTCTTGATGTTGTTCCCGGTTTATTTAATCCAGCTGTTTGGGTAGGCGTTCTGTTTTATTTTGTTTTGAGTGCTGATTTCTGGCTGTGGCTTCTACCTCTAATTTTGTATGTAATGAACAAAATAGAAGAAAAATAAACAATAGCAAAATATGACATGATCCATTGCATCTTTTCCATGCTATTTGTTGATCATGTGCACATCATTTGTCATGCTGCCAAGAGCATCTGAGCTTCAGTCTTTGGGACTGTAATTCCTTTATGATCTATTCTCCTATTTATTTTGTTCTGAATGGTTAAGCAGTGCAGCTTGGAAAAGATACAGGCAGAGATCTTTGGACTAAGTTTCTATTGAAGTGACATACCATTGGCTACAGGCATAATGCATTTTGGGCTGGCAATTGGCCTTGAGAATACAAATCAAATGAATTTATTTTCTTTTTTAACTCCTATCTACTTCGAGCAGCAGACATTCTTATCACAAGTTAATGCTATACTAGCAACCTATTACAACCAGAGAAGGATAATGGATACAAGAAATTCATTCATCTGTATATCTTGCTATTTATCCTACATATGTTACTAGAACATGAAATTATATATATATATAGACATAATAATGAAATTATGAAATTATAGAGTTCTCGATATTTGGCGAAATCAGGAGGAACATCAATAAGAATTTTACACTAGACTTTCAGAGGGCAGACTTTGGCTTGTTTAGGAGTCTTATTCAGAGAGTTCCTTGGGAAGCAGCTCTTAAAAACAAAGGAGTTCAGGAAAGGTGGGCAGGCTTCAAAACAGAGATCTTGAAGGCACAGGAACAGACTGTCCCTGTGTGCCGAAAGATGAGTTGATGAACCAAACTCCCAGCCTCGATGGTCAACGAGATTTTGAAGGAACTTA
>WAAE01006964.1:0-39009 GCA_013400495.1 Nicator chloris
TTATCCATGCACGTGGTTATCCATGCACATGATTATCTGTGCCTATGCAAACTGCCAGCCCCAGTCCCAGCACGTTCCCTTTGTGCTCTGGCACCATTTTGGTTGGCTGTATGTCCATTGCTCTGAGAAGTTTGGACCTGTGAGGTAAAAAGATGAAATGTCAATTAAGGTAATTCAGGATGTGCTTCCTCCTAATACACCAGCCGTGAAATAGCTCTCCTTCCTGCTATTAGATAAGCTGATCTTTCAGGTTTGACCAAATACTGCCAGAATCATGCAGAAATTCTTCCCTGAGAGGGTGGTGAGGCCCTGGCACAGAGTGTCCACAGAAGATGTGGCTGCCCCTGGATCCCTGGAAGTGCCCAAGGCCAGGTTGGGTGGGGCTTGGAGCAACCTGGGACAGTGGAAGGTGTCCCTGGCATGGCAGGGGTGGGATGGAAGGGGCTTTAAGGTCCCTTCACTCCTAAACTATTCTGGGATTCTGTGATTTTATGAAAATCTTTAGGGCATCAGAATAGGCCTGCCCTGAGTTGGCTTTGCTGACAAGCAACATCTGCTCATTCTCTGGGTCTTAAAAATTGTAAAAAATAGGAATGCAAGGAACCACCTAAAGCACTTTAGATAAGTCAGCCCTTTTTGTGGAGTGGGCTCAGCTTCTAATCACCAAACTCCAACAGGGAATATGACACAGATGTGTTAACAATACCAGTTAGCCACTGGAAGAAATTCCCAAAAAAGCCGGTAAACTCCTTGTCTCAGACTGTCTATAACTTGGACAGGGAACTTGCCTGATGGGTGCTTTAACAAGACTTTGAGCATAAAAACTGAACATTGTTCCAGTGGGTTACACTGATGTTTGGGTCAAATGAATTAAAGAAAACATATCAGTGAACTTGTGTAGACAAACACATGGTTTGAATATGATTCCATATATTACATTATTAAACATGCAGTTGTCATGGTGTTAGCAGTGATAAACAGCCATAGGCTTTTATGCAATGCCTCATTAAGATTCACTTGGGGACGTGGCTGGATCTCCACCGCCTGACTTTGTGCTCTCCTCACTGTACCTGTTTTAGCTCAGCATCTCCTCACTCCTTGTCCTTAACCACCAACAGAGCATTGGACTCTGCCAGGTTGGTTTCATTCTTTCTTCATAACAATGAGATTAACAGAAAGACAGAAACCTTGGGCTGAAGAATTTACCCATAAAGCTCTGCTTATCTGTTTTAATAATACCCCAATACTTCAGCTGTGTTGTGGCCTAGGGGTGATCAAACAGGAAGACACAAAGCTCCCCTCAAACCTTTCCAATCTAAAGGACTCAGTGGTAAAGGAGGAAAATCATACAGTTTGTCAACAATGATGATAAAATAATTAATAGACTTTTCAGGTCATTAAAGCCTTCCTTCTAAATTATTGAGGGTCATAACAAATAATCAATTAAAGCTGCCTGAGATTGGCAAGTATTATTATCCCTGTTTTATGGATTAGGTGACTGAGGTACACAGGGATTAAATCCTCAGCCCTGTATCTTCCACCCAGGTCAGGGTCCTCCTGCCCCAAAACCTTGGACACCTGTGGACGTGCCAGCACACAACAAATGTAGGACTGGATGGTCTTGAAGGACTGGATTGGTCTCTTCCAACCTTGATGAATTCAGTGACGTCACAAGAGCAGGTCCTGGGCACTTCTGAGGATGACACATGGGAGACAGTTGTTGGGCAGCTGAGCTGTTTGGAGTCTGTTCCTTTATCCATTAGTTATCACCTTCATCAAGGTCAAGCAGGACCCATCAGGTCACTGGAACCACCACTGTGGAGGGGCTTTGGTCCCGGCAGTGAAAGTGTCTGCCCTTGGGAGTGTGACTGCTCAGGAGTCTTGGGAATGGTCTGACTGGGAACTTTCCTTAACAGAGACCACAAAAGCTACAAACAGAGGAGGTGAAACGTCCCACCAGACTTAGTGATTAGCAATTGACTTCACCTCGCTTAAATATTGAGACCTTGTGTAACCACTCAGGAAACCAGCCCTTCCTTGGGAGCACCTGGGAGGTCCCTTCACTGAGCAGAAGGTGTGGATACCACCTTTCAGCAGGGGCCTCTTGAGCTGTGGCTGTTGCTGCGAAGGTCAGAGCTGGGCTTGCCTCCCATCCTACCCCAAAGTGTCAGCCCAGGAACAGCAGTTGGAAGAGGGTTGGTGGTGGTGATAGGGAATGGTGGGGAGTGTGTTTGAGAGGCTTGGAGTTCAAAAGTAGGTGTCCCCTCTAGCTGTAGGGCAGCTGAGGTGGCCAAGTGTTGGGTGGTGAATGTGTGTGCTGAGGTGGTGAGAGACAAGTCACCTGCTACCCTTAGTCCTCTCCTGATGTCACCAGTGACAAACAGATGTTGCGCTTGGCTCGCGGCTGTCATTGTCTGACTCTGCATCTCTGGGGCTGGGCCAAGGGTGCCACCACCCTGCTGAGGGGCTCAGCTGGGACCTGAGAGCCCTGCCAGGCCCCTCACTCCGAGGACCTTGTGGTGCTGATGCGTCTCCTGCCCTGAGCTGCGCATCCCACTGGAGACCCTCTCGCCTCCTGGGCTCCCCAAGCCACGGGTGGGCCCAGCGTTCCACGTCCTGCACAGCTGCTCCAGGGACTGAACCTGCTGACCGAACTTTTCACCACACAAGGCTGTTCAATACGTGCTTGAGTAGCAGATCCAGGAGATTTAGGGGAAATGTGGCAACTGCCAGACTTGGGAAAGATGCATTGGAAATACCCAAAGGGTTAACATTCCAAATGCAGCAGAAATGAGGTTTGGGGTGTTTTTTTGTCTTCCAACAGATGCTCTGTTTGCCATCCCTTTTGCTGTTTTCTAGCAGAAGTTCCTCCTCCTATATGTGGAAATGAAGGTCAGTGCTTGCCCTGTTCCTGAAATACAGGCCGTTTTCTTAGAAATCCTCAATTTTCAAGACAAAGCACCTGTGCCCAGGTTTCCTTTCAGGCAAATGGCAAGGGAGAACACATAGTCTGTTTTGCAGTGAAAATTAGACTATTTTTAACTCTGAAGAGCTCTCATTAACACCTAATTTCTAGGTAAAGGAGCCACTTGTTTTTCCTTCCTTTCTCAACACTGAATGAGGGATGTTTCATAACTGTGTTCTGTAACATGATCAAACCTGCAGGATCCACAACTCCGATCCGATCCGATCGCTTTGTCTGGGTTATAAATTCAAGCTGTTGCCACCAGCCTCCTTTTTTCTCTTCAATATTTTAATATTGCATCTAGTATTTAACAAGAATAGAAACAATGAAAATGCTATGGAATGTGTAACATAGGACTGTGATTTGGGTTGAGGCTACTAAAAATCCTTGTTTTTTGCAGAGGCTGGTGTTGCTTTTGTGTTAGTTTGCTTTTAAACCAAACCAGAAACCACTCCAAGAGCACTAAAGGAAATCTAAGAGGCAAAATGCTTTGCAGGTCTGGGTGCTAATAAACACAAGAACCCTGTTCTCAGGGTTCTTTAAAGAAAAACAAGATTAGGGTTTCTTTCACAGCTGCCTCAGTTTGGAGGCCAGAGTTTTAAAAAAAGCACCTTCTGCTTTCCAAAATCAGAAGGCAGTTCCATTGGGGCAGCTCCTCTGCACGAGCAGGGTGAGGGCCAGGAAGGGAAGCTGAGTTGGGGAAAGTGCTACTTAAAGTAAATGCTAATGATTTAAAATGTTATTCCTTCTGTGCTTTTAGAGACAAGGGAAAAAAGTAAAAAAAAAAAAAGAAAGTAATAAAGGCTTCCAGCCTGTACCTCATCTCCAGTCACTCCTGTGAAATTCCCAAGAGAGCATCCAGGCTCCCCTCTCCCCCTCTTTAAAAATGGTGGACCTGGAACCACTTACAAGAGAGGCTTAATAAGAGGCAAATGTGTTTTATATTTTGTATCTTGTTAAGTGAAAAAAGATGGATTCTCACAAGTAGTCTCCTGGTGCAGATTTGAGTGGTCTGTGCATGCAAATGTTGTGATGCCTCGGCTGCCAGCATCCCGCTCCAGTCCCCCTTGGCCACTTAAAATCCCACCCCCAGAGCGAGCTGAGATGAAATTGCTTCATTTGTTCAATGGATCTGCAGATCTGGGGAGCTTGTTTCTATCTGATTTGCTGATAATTTACTCCTCATTTGATTTTTTTCCTTTTCTTTTCCCCCCACCTTAGAAAGGAAACAGTGTCTCAGCTCACATGTCTTCCCTAAGGAGAGAGGAATTGTTTCACCGGGCTGAAAGAATGATTGAAAGCAACTGAAAAATATTAAAAAAGACCTACACAAAGATGAAACATTTTTTAGAGGACAAGAAAACCCCTTTACATCTGAAAACTGAGTAAAAATTTTAATTTATGCTCCTAATTGCTGAAAAATCTGCTAGAAAAATCCACGGTGCCTTTGTGAAGGTGTGTGTTGAACAGTGAGACGTGTTCCCCCTCAGATAATCATTTTTATGACCTTTTGGTGCAAGACAGTGCTGTGCTCACTGTCGGCTTTCACTAGTCAGTGGTGAGGAAACGCCTTCTATTTGTCTTTGATCCAGAGATCTGGATTGCTAAACCTGATGGCCACAATTAAAGACAGTCCCGCTGCAAACCTGACCTCTGCCTGCTCTCAACTTCATGTAAACTTTTCAATATGGATGTAATTTCGTATTAAATTACCCGTGCTTTATTGCTTTTTAGCACAGCACTGTCCTGTTGCCTTTGAAAAATCTAAAGAGTAACAAAAAAGAAAACTTGCAGTGCATCTGCTCAATTGTGTAATTATAGACTTGTTTTCCTGCATTTAGGAGCCTTTTTGGATGTGTTGTCTGTTGGAAAGCTGCGATACTTGTGGTGGATTGGTTTGCCGTGTCCTTGGAGCACATCCAGAATAAAACATGGAGCTGCAGTTGAGGGTTTGCTGTCCTGAAGAGCTTGTGCTGACATGTGCCCTGTTTTCAGGGCAGTCCAATGGGCTGTGAGGTTTTTCCTCCAAACCCTAAACACGACATCAGCCCGTCATTTTCCCTCTGTGGTCATGTGGGCCTGTTTGAATGAGGACTAAAACTCCTCAGCTTTAGGAGATTGTGGGAATCACACACAATGGTTGGAAGGGACTAGGAGGCATCACCTGAGCCCCCACCACTTCCAGAAGGAAAAAAAGAAGTGGAATTTAGTGGCTCCTGTTAGGTCGTGCCAGCTGCTCCTGTGTTAATGCTGGTGCCCTCGTGAGCTCCTCCCTTGCCGCACAACCACTCAGGCACTAAAGTGAATGAATAACCAGATATCAAAACATGCCACCCAAGGGAGGTAAATGTGATTTCTTAGAGACTTAAAATATAAAATTATAAGGTTAAAAATAATTCCAAATGAATCTAACAGGTGCAGTAATAAAGGAAGAGTTAAAGGTGTTTGCAGCCTAATCTGGTTGTAGCTGTTGCCTTCTCTGGCTTTGATCCTCTTCTCGTTTAAACACAAATGCAGCTTTACCCAACTATTCATTTATTTATCACTTTTTTGGGGCTAAAAAAATGCATTCACTGGAAAAAAACACACACTGCATGGAATTCTAGCAACTGATGCAAAAATGGGACTAGAGACCATCAGGCAACTGATGGGAGTAGGTTTTACCTCTTGCCTGGCTTTTCTTGTCTGTTTCTCAGTAAAGCTCTGACTGAATGCTAGTGCAAAGACACTTGGCCAAGCGTCCCATCCCCATGGCTGCACGTGGTTCCCCTTCCCACAGCATGTTCCTGAGCAGTGACTGTGGTGTGGGGTCAGGGCTGAGGCTGCCCTTGTCCCATGCTGTGCCCTGGGGACAAAGAACATAAACCTAATTAATTGTCCCAAGAAGGGTGGCTGCCCCATCCCTGGAAGTGTCCCAGGCCGGGTTGAATGGGGCTTGGAGCAACCTGGGATAGGGGAAGGTGTCCCTGCCCATGGCAGGAGGTGGAATGGGATGAACTTTCAGGTCCTTTGCAACCCAAAGTGTTCTGGGATTCTCTGATTATGCTGAGGAACAAGAGATGTTTGAAAAAAGCTACACTCGCCCTCTTTTCAGCTAAAAATGATGTAGTAAGGAATGGAATTTTTCACCTAAATATCTGCCTTGATTGAAAATCTTGGACCTTTAACATGAAAAACAACTAAATTTTGAAAGCATGTTTTTTTAAAGTTTTTTATTTTTGATTAAACTGAGTCAAACAATTCTTTGTAGAAATGGACTGGGCTGGGTTTATTTCCCACACAAAAAAGGGAGAAAACACTTTGTGACAAGCTTTAATCAAAAGGCAGTTAAGGGGATGTTTTCTCATGTGGATTCCATTTCCTGGGATGCTGAGCCCAGGGCCTGAGCTGTCTGGGTTTTCATCCATCGCATTTGCTCTGGAGCGAAGATGGAAACACTGGGGCATTTAAAAGACTAAAACCTACAGCCAGCTTGGTGGGTGCACTGTGAGCCTTCCTGGGGAGCTGCAGGCTGCAGAGAGGGAGGAGCTGTTTTTCATCTTGATCCCCTATATTTAGAAAGTAAATTAAACCATAATTTGTATGAGGTATTTTGTTGGTTTTTTTAAATTATTATCATTAACAACTATAATTCTGGATTTTTAAAATATTGTTTTATTATTACCAGAACTGTCCACTCCGCTTTTGCATCTGTCTGTGTTCCTTTGCTTGACGTGCTTAGTGTCAGGGAGTCCCCAAGTTTAATTTGCATTTGTGGAAAGAAATTCCCCTGATTGGTTTCAAATGCATCACCTTTTAATTTCATGGAGGATGCCCAGGTACTCATGTTATGAGATGGCCCAGAAGCAGCTGATCTACCCCCTGTGTAGGTTGTTCATTATCTTATCGCTGTTGTTATGTCTCCTCTTATTTATTGCCTAGTTAAGATTAGAAAAAAAATTCTTTCATTCTGGTCATGCAAGAGATTTTCCATATCCCTGATCATTCCTGGCAGGTTGCTGTGAATCATCTCTAATTGTGCAATATTATTTTGGAAGCAGGATGGTCACTACTGTACATTGCAGCTGAAAATATTCCATTTCCATGCGTTACACGTTATTTTCCTGTATGAATTGTCATCCTCCTGTACTGTTTCTCTCCCACGTGAACTTTGGGTTTGCTGCTTTGCGGTCCTGGAAATTTCTTCTCGCTCAAGGTCTCGGGCTGCTTCTCCTTTCTTCATTTTGTCTCCTGAAATAGTCGGGGTGGCCGTGCCACCCATGTGCGCAGCAGCCCCTGCTCACCCAGGGGCTGGGCACACAACGGGGAGGATTTAAGGCAGTGCTCCTTCCCCATCTGCTGCCCCAGGGCTGCGTGGCCACCCCCATCTGTGATGGGCACAGGGGAAGTCTGCTGGGGCCGACTTCTCCGGAGAGCTGTGGTGAGCCCTGGCTGGGATTGCTCCTCGTCTGCACCGCTGTCTTCCTTTGTTGTTACTGCAGCTCTTTTTGTGTCCTCCTGTGTGCAGGTGGGAAGGGAAAGGGAAAGCAAAAGGAAAAGGGCTGGGTGGTAAGACAACACAGAGATAGGTGGAAGTTAATAAATTTCCACTGTGTGTGGATGGGATGGGGCTGCAGGCTCAGGGCCTGCCTGTGGCTCTGCCTGCCCAGTGCCCACCAGGATCCCAGCAGGTTCCCACCAGACGCCCCTGTGGTGCTGGTGACACTGGGAAGGGCTGCTGGGGACTGGCTGTTGGAGCTGTTTCCCTGGAGTGCCAAAAAAGGCAATTTTGTAATTAAGCAAATTGCCTGATTTATACTGAAATTCATCGATGTTTTCGGGTTTTGTGTTGTCACATTTGTCTTTTTTTTTTAATTAATCTTTCAAATAGGTGTAAAACCCAGCATAAAAATTGCAAAGTTACGTAGTGAAAATTCCGTAACATGAAAGACAAATTTTCAGTTTTTATCAAGAAGCAAAATTTTGCTTCTTTGGTTTGCATAATTTTTGGTCTGAGCTGTGTGGTTGAGGCTGAAATGTCTGTTTGATATTTAGGGAAAGATTTGATGCTTTAATAAGGGAATCCTCTCCCTCCCTCATCCATCATTCGTCATCCTCATCCATCCAAACCCCACAGTAAATTTGTTAGAGCCTTTTTCATATTCAGGGCTTGTATAAATAATGGCTGTTGTGAATGGAAAAAGGCAGCGGGAATTTTCTTGTTTGTGTTCTGTCTCTGGTCATAGCCATAGGAATGTTTAGTGGTTTTTGCTTTCAGTGTTGCCCCTTATTGTGGTCACCACTTGCCCAGACCCCCGAGTTGGTGAGCCTTGCTCTAATATCTATATAATATATGTATGAAACCGCCTGTGCTCGTTACTGCGCGCTTTTATCCTGCTCCATCGTGTCTTGCTCCTTCTCTCTGCTATCTTAGGGATTATGCAGCTTCTCTGCAATATTCTGAAATTAATCAAACCAAGGCAAACCTCATGCTATATTATCCATCACTGGAGGAGAATGATTTCCACAAGCCAGGCAGCTTTACATTGTTTTGTCCAGGGGCTGCAGCAGAATTCCATTAACCGGAATATGCTGGAAATCTGATTTCTCACAAAATGCATTTGTTAAATATTAGCAAGCAGCAAATTTTTAGATTTCATGCCAAGTGTAGCCCTAAGCACAAGTTTCTTTTTCTTCTAGTTTAATTAGGCAGGGGACAAACACACTGTCCACTGCTTTCTGGGTGTTTTCCCCCACGGAGCAGCTGCCGGTGTGGATGCAGCCAGGCTGGAGCAGTTTTGCTCTGCACTGAGGGATGTACAAACTGAATGGCTGCTTACCCAGCCTATTTCATATTTTGTCTCTTATATAATCGAGCTCTACAGGTAATTTCTTTCCCTAAATTAGTAACCATGCTGCAGATTGCAGACACTTAGTTTGATTGAAAGTAATAAAGGGAGATTATCCGCAGAGTTCGTTGAATGACGGTTCTGACTTGACCCACTGCCCAGAGAGATAAGAATTAATCTTATAAACCTCTCCACACTTCCAGGGCTCTGATCCACCAAACAGCAATGCGGGGGCCTGGCTGCCCCTCTTTGTTCCAGGGCAGCCCTGGCTGGGAGAGGGAGCCCAGTAGAGGGAGGACTGATCCTGGTCCTGGGGAGGCCATGGATGATTTCTGAGTGGTGATGTGCTTTCCTGGCAGCGGTACCCAAATCACACAGCTGGGGCAGCTGGGCCCCCAACCACATGCAGGAACAGCAAGATGGAAGTTGGAGACTGAGAGGGGAAGATGACTGTTCCCCAGACACGCGTGCTTGTGCTCCAGACTAGGAGAAGCTGGATGGGTCTTTAGATGCCTCCCATTGGTACAGAGCTGCTCTCTAAGTTCAGAGAGTTTCTGCATCATTTTCTTTCCGGTCCTGCCCACAGGTTTCTTTGAGTCCTGTGCTGCCACAGACTAATTTTTTTCCCAGGTGTTTTGTCTTTGTCCAAGGTATTTCCTCTTTCTAAATAGCATTTTAATGAGTGCTTCCACAATTACTGTCAATAAAGTCATTAACTTACTTTGCACAGCTTTTGCTAACACCTGTGAGCTGTTTAAATAGGATGATCCTGACTTCTCACCTCCCCATTGGCATCTTGGGTGCTGAGTGTTAGATAAAGTAGGGAAAGTGGAAATGCCAGGAAAGACCAGAAGTGAACCACTCTGGGCCTTTGGGGAGTGACAGTCACTGGGGAGTGATGATGTTGACCATGAATGGGAAGAGAGGCAGAGCAAAGGCTTGTGGTGTCTGCAGGGGACAGAGAGGACCTGGTGCACTGAACACTCAGCTCCTGAGCCTGGGGAGCTTCCCTAGGGAGGAGAATGCTGCCTGGACACGCTTGCCTTTGTGAAGCAGGCATTGGTGCTCTGTGCTGTGCCATTGCACATCCCTGGTGTGCTGGTGCCTCGCGCCGAGGACGGGCAGGTGAGAGCAGAGCTGTGGGCAGGGTGCAGAGTTACCTGTGGGAGAGGGGCTGAGGTGCCTCAGCTGCCCTGGCTTCCTTCCCTTCCCTTTATAATATATATAAATTATATACCCCTGCTTCCTGTTCATGGACAAGCTATCAAACTGCTGTGTCCTTCCCTTCCTCCTTTCCTGAATTTGTAATTTCTGCTAAAGTTCAAAGATTAGAAGAGCAGAAATCTGTTATTTAAGTATCTCAACTGTAGAAAAAGTAGTGTGCTTTGTATTGTCTCTGCGTTTCATGGCTTCCTAAGGGAGTGAAGGACTTCAGTCACTACTGAATGACCAGATGTCAGAAAAACTGTCTCATGACCAAGGCAAAGTTAAACACGAATGATACAAGTCAGCAGCACTTTCCAGCTGAAGTAACACCAAAGCCAAGGCCCCACAGACAAATAAGCATCATTGTAAGCTAGTGTTGTTGAGGGGTTGGCTGTTCCTTCCTTTTTTCCTGTTGCCAAATTTCCCTCTCCAGCTGGATGGCCTGAACTTGTGTGCCCTTCTCCCCCCGTCCTCTTTAACCACTCTGCTGGGACAATGCAGGGGTTAATGCAGCAGCTTCACTTCTGCTGGGGTGACATCCCCCCCACAGCCCCACCTGCCGGGGAGCGAGATGTGGGTGATGGTGGCCTCACACACATCTCTGGTGGACATTATTTCATGTCAAGTCTTACCATTCCTCTCATTCAGTACATAGGTTTTGCTTGGATAACAAGGAAGAAGGTCCAGCTCTGCAGTTTTGGGATGCTCTCGTCTGAATCCAGGCAAACATTGGGCATTTCCCAGCACTTAAAATCTTGAAGGAAACACTGAGTGCTTTTTCCTGCCACAGCTGGGTGCAGTGTTCCCAAATCCTTATCTCTGCCAGGCAGATAGACAAGTGTGGATGTAGATGGATAACTTCCTGCCAGAAAGGGGGATCATCCCATGGCAGGAATTCAGAGTGACAGTGACAAAGTGAATTATTGGGTGAACTGGGAGCTATTGTGTGAGTCATATTTGGTCATTCCCGATGTGATATAGGCACACATAGCTCCATCTTTTATTATATTTATCCTATGGTGGGATGAGCTTTTTTCACACACTCCTAAAAAACCCAACAAACCACACCCAAAGCACAGGTGGCTGACAAGGAGCCCTGAGTGTGAGGCTGATGTTGTGGCAACACTGGAGTGGGGGAAAAGGGATATTCAGATGTCTGATGTAAATAACAGGTTTAAGTTCTGGCTTTGTCAGGACCCTCTGGGTGTTCTGCTTCGGGTTAAAAACAAAGGAAAAAGGTCAAGCACCACTGAGCTGGTCTGAGAGAGTAAACATGATTTCAAACACCAGGGTATGTTCACTTCTGCCATGAGAGCTTCTGCTCATAGCAATCCAGTAGCATTCAAGTATTTAGGTCTCCTTAAAACGGTTTCTTCCCCCACTTGTGCTAATACAGATATTAAGCCTAATAGTATCTACTTAGCATAAACAAGAAGATAAAAATGATTTCTGTGATTGAAATGTTTGTTATTTAGCATTAAGCATCTCCATACTCTCATGTGTTTTGCATTTTAATCCACTCTGTGCTTGGTTTTGGGATTGATAGATTAGTTTTAATCCCCTGTCTAATAGTGGAGGACTGGTGAGATTTATTAAACAGGCAGGGTTTGGTACTTGGATTTAAGAGGACTCACATGCAGTGTTCATGCATATTAAATTTGGGAAACCACCGGTTCAGTTTATAAAGAGCTGTGATGTCCTTTATCACTGAGTGTTTCTGTTGTGCTTCACTAGCTCAGGAAGCCTTTATATTTCTGAAATGGAATGGTTTTGATGGTTCCTTTCCAGTGCATAAATCTAATATTCCAAAGATGTATCTTTGACTGTTGTTATTGAAATTCTGTACATTTTATGCCAAGTTTGTGTTGTCCCTCTTCTCCTTGGCTTGGGAGCACAGAAGATTGGCCAAGGATCCCATCACACCATAGCTGGAGCTGAAATACAAGATGTGTACCAAGGGCCTGGAGTGCCAGGACAAGGGGGAATGGCTTCCCACTATCGGAGGGCAGGGCTGGATGGGATGTTGGGAAGGAATCCTTCCCTGTGAGGGTGGGAGGGCCTGGCACAGGGTGCCCAGAGCAGCTGTGGCTGCCCCTGGAGCCCTGGAAGTGTCCAAGGCCAGGTTGGACACTGGAGCTTGAAGCAGCCTGGGACAGTGGAAGGTGTCCCTGCCATGGCAGGGGGTAGATGGGCTTTAAGGTCCTTCCAATCCAAACCATTCCATGGTTCCTTGCAGGAGATGTTCCACAGGC
Source organism: Nicator chloris (assembly GCA_013400495.1). Lineage (NCBI taxonomy): Eukaryota > Metazoa > Chordata > Aves > Passeriformes > Pycnonotidae > Nicator > Nicator chloris. The sequence continues at coordinate 12,252 of WAAE01006964.1, forward strand.
TGTCCTGCACTGAGAGCTTTGGCGTTGCTGCCGAAGTCCTGAACCTGCTGGGGAGGTGGTGCTTCCACCGCCGTGCTCCATGGATAACCCAGCAGGGACATGACTGGCACGCTGACTGTGCACTGCCTAAACAGGACAGTAGTGCAGGACAACACTCAGCAAAGCTCTGCAGAGCAGCCCTGGTGCTTCGCTGGCTCTGGGCACTGCCAGGGCCCGGTGTCCCCACGTCCCCTGGCGTGTCGCAGTGCCCGGGGCAGAATGTCGTGGGTCGCTCCATGCTGGCTGTGCTTCAGGAGACAGCTAAAAAGGGCTGAGTGCTGATCAGAACAAGGCAATGGCTCCTGGGTGGCTTTTACTGGTACACTGGGAAAAGCAGAAGCTCGACAATAGTTAAAAACCCACGGAAAACTTCCAGCCTGGCTAAATAACAGATTCCTGCCCTATCAGTGGAAGATGAGTTGACTTAATTTGCAGGTTTACTGGTTAATTTGCCATTAATGCTGTAATACCGGTAATGTAGTGAGAAATGGGGGAAATTTACTTTTTTGTTAATGTAATTATAGGATGGCTGTATAAAAGTTATTAACTGCAGAAGGAAAAACCGGGAAAAATGAGTTTAAATTTAATGATAAGTTAGAGAAACCACTCAAAGCTTTTTGCAAGAAGATGCTTTATTATTGTAGGATGTTTCTTCATCTGTGCTCTATTTTTGATTTACTAAATAAACATGTAAAGCAGTGATTGCAAATACAAGTGGCACTGCTGTAATCACTAGCCTAGGAATTCCTGTATTTGATTAGAACACAGATAATAAAAAAAATAATCTTTCTGGAGTTTCACTTGGTTGTTGGGAACTGTGAACTGAACAGTCCTGTGAACTGAAGAAGAATATCAACATTTGGGTTTAAGATCTGGTAATGGAAGTTAGTTAGAAACTGTAATTGAAAAGAAATTCTGTGATATGCTGGATAACCGACAATTTCACCTCAGTTAAAGCAAATTTTTTATTCTGCTTATGATATAAATGGAGAAAATGAAGGCTAATATTACGCAATTCTTCGTTCCCAGTCCTTCCCTTTTGTTTTCCTTTTTTCTAACACAAGAAGCCAGGAAGTGATACTAAAAGGTGACAAATCTAAACACTGATGTTTTTACATTCTGGGCTTGGAGCCCTTGGAGTTCATCACCACCAGATGTTGATGCAACAAGATGGAAAATATTAGATGTTTTATTTTATGGCTAATGAGAACACCCATGCTAATATATGTAATTTCAATTAAATAGTCAAAATTTGACAGCTCCAGGACATAAGATGATGCCTAACCAATGGTGCTGGGGAGGAAACTCCCCTGTGGCCACGGTATTTCATAATTATCAGCTGCAGGTTTCTGGCCCATTTGTGGTGGATACTGAGCAAAATTAACCATTTGAGGTGTGTGAAAGCTGGAAACCACTTGGATCGTCAGCTTTTTATGTCCCTCAGGAAAAACAGCCCTTTACAGTCCAAGGGTTTCCTGGGACCCTCCTTTTTGGTATGTGTAAATTCAGAAATTCTGCAGTTAGGATGTCATCAGAAGGGTAAAAAAATCACTTTATTACATCTGCTTAACAATATTCCCTTTTTGCGTGGAGCTGTGGCAATTCAGCACAGGCAAATTTGTCTCAAGGCAATGTCCTAAAACAGAAAATCAGGCTGTTGTGCCAGAAGCTGTCCCAGCCTCTCCCCCATGGGCCCATGCTGGCCGTGCTGGTGGCACAGGTGGGATGTTGGTCACCTGAGGGGCTGGATTGTGGCAGGATGTGGTGCTTTGGCCCAGCACACCTGGGAGACTCCCCACAACACTCTGCTTTTTAGATGATGATCCAGGATTTGAGCAAAATGAGGAAAACCATGAGAAGTCTGTATTTGGGTAGCTGTGATCTTCTGAATGAGCTGCATTTGTGAGACTAAACTTGGCTCCTGACTGGTGGGAGGTGGCTGCTAAATCCCAGGTCCCAGGGGACTCATTCTGCCCGGAGCCGCTGTGGCTGTCCCATTTGCTGGAAGTGCCCAAGGCCAGGCTGGACAGGGCTTGGAGCAACTTGGCATAGTGGGAGATGTCCCTGCCCCTGGCAGGAGGTGGGACTGGATGAGCTTTAAGGTCCCCCCAACCCAAACCATTCTGGGATTCTGTGATTTCATGTTTCTTGCACTTTGAAACATGTTTAGAGATGCAACTCCAAGAGTAAGTTCCTACTTAGCACCAACACTGAGATGTTTCCCTTCCTCCCCTGTGCCCACAGAAGGTATTTTTTCTCTTTGGATTATTTTCAGAAGCTCCAGCCCTGTCAGTGCATTCCTTTGTCCTTCTCCCCAGGACTGGTTCCAATCCCTGCACACTGGGATGGGTGTTGTTTGAGCATATAGATACTGAATTTTAAGTAGCAAACTCCCTGCTTTCTGCTTCTGATGAGTACAAAAGTTGTGTGTGAGCTTGAGGAGGCCTTGTGGTGGGCACACAGCACCGTGGCTGCTTTGCTCTCCCTGCCTGGTCAATTTGGCTACTGCAAATCTGCCAGTGTCCTCAGCTATTTCAGTTAGTTCAGTACAACATGACCACGTCACGTGGGTAGATGTAAGAAAACATCATCTTCTGAGCTAATTTCTGGCTTGCCTCACTGTGTGCCAGAAGTTCTTGCCAGCTGAAGAAAAATTTTTTTTGTATCTTTTATGTAAACACATCGTGTTAAAAAAAGGCAAACTATAAAACATTAAAAACCCTGCAGGGTATTAAAAATACCGGTCTCAATGCACGTGTTCATTCCTTTCACTTTCTTTTTAGATCACTAGTGTTGGTACAAAATGAGCTCAGCGAAGGCAAGAATTCTAATTAGGTTTAAAAAGAAAAAATATGGCAGTTTATTTTGAGCGCATGTCTGCTTCACCAAGGCATCTCCCATTTCAGACGCAGGCAGAATGAATCATTATTACACATTTATCATCATAAAAATGCTTATTTGGGCTTTTTTTTTAAGAAAAGGAAAAAATAATGTAAAAAGGGCAAAGCAAAGAGCCATCTCAGAAGGGCAGTTATTGCTTGCCCTTGCTTGGGAAAAAGCCTTCCTCAATGGGATTACGTCCCCGCTCATAACCTATCAGCCGTCTGATCAGAAATTCATAACGCAGGCCATCCATTTCCAGCTCGGCGAGGGCTGCGTGATTGAATTTAAATAGGCAAATGCCAGACTTGAGCTTTGACATTCTCTCTGTCTCTCTCAATCTCTCTCTTTCCCCTGCCCTCCCCACCGTAGCCCCTTTCTTCCTCCCTCTCTTCCTCCCTTCCCTCTGCACGCCACCATTTCACAGGAGGCTGGAGCGCGTGCCGAGGAGTCAGCGGGAAATGGAGGATGGATGTGGGGGGAGAGGAGAGCAGAGGAGGGATGCGCAGCCAGGGAGAAATATGGAGGGAGCTGGACAGCAGAAAATTATAAATTGTTGCTGTCGTGCTTTCACTGGGACACTAAAACCTGTTTTCCAAGCCCCCCACCTTTTTTTCCTCATTTAAGAAGAGATATTCCAGCAGACGTTTACCAGCATGTCCTCACCCAACCCGCGTGGTGGCTGCAAGCACAAAGCTCCTCAGCAATTCTCTTTTTTCTGCATCTTTCAGAGGTGATAAGGATGAAAATGAAATCAAATCTGTGCGCTCTCACTGCCTGCGTTCCAAGGAGCAGGAATGGAAAAGCTGCCTGGTGGCACGGGGTCACTGGGCAAGGGGCTGTCCTGTCCCATGTGGCCTCTGTGCAAGGCCTTGGGATCTGCTGGGGATGGCACTGGGCACCAAGGCCTCGGGATGACACAGGGCACCACTGGGGACAGGGCCAAGGACAAGGCTGAGCCAGGGCTTTGGAGAAGGCAGAACATGTGGGGCATGTCTGTGCCATGCTGTGTTCCTGCCGTGCCCGTGTGTGCCCCTGCTGAGGGACACCAGCTGCCCTGCCCTGCCCACCCCTGCCCCGAGAGAGAGAGCCCATGACTGACCTCGGGGTTTGACAATGATGTCTTACTGCTTTCTTCCCTGCTGGGCCTTCAATCCCCTCTCCAGTACAGGGATGTGGTTTCAGCCCAAATCCTTGCTGTAAATGGTGCTTCAAAACAAACATGTTAAAAGTCTCATTTCATCCTTCAGACAGCAGAAATGCTCCAGCCCCTGCCTTTGTGGCCAGCAGTACTTTACTGCCAAGAGAAAGGGCAGAGATGTACCCCGAGTGCAAGAGAGTGCTGACACTGGAGTGGTTGGGTTTGGCTTGATGAGTGTACTCTGAGAGCATTTTTATTGTTGTGTGGGTTGGTTTTTTGTCTTTCCACCTTAGAATGTAAAGCCACAGAAGTCTTGGGCTGCACAATCTCTCTAGAAATTGAGGTTTTCTTAATTACTGATTTGTCCAGTTTAAAACTAGATATTTACTGGGCTTCTGCTCAAGAATGGCACTGAATTTGGGGTTAAAATGGTCCCATGGAGGATCAAGCCCTCCTCCCCAAACATTTCACAGAGATTAATCACAGTTGTGGTAAGAAATGTGTCCTCTGATTGTCATTTGAGTCGTCTTCTAACTTTACTACTACATCTTTGTTTTCCTACAGTAAAGTACAAAATATAGAGGGGCAAGGGTCTGGAGTGCCAGGACACAGGGAATGGCTTCCCACTACCAGAGGGCAGGGCTGGATGGGATGTTGGGATGGAATTGTTCCCTGGGAGGGTGGGCAGGCCCTGGCACAGGGTGCCCAGAGCAGCTGTGGCTGCCCCTGGATCCTTGGGCAGTGCCCAAGGCCAGGCTGGACAGGGCTGGGAGCAGCCTGGGACAGTGGAAGGTGTCCCTGCCATGGCAGGGGTGGGATGAGAAGAGCTCTAAGGTCCCTTCCAACCCAAGCCCTTCTGTGGTTCTCTGATTCTGTGATTTCTGTGTCATCTTAACCATCAATAATGGTTCTTCTATTATTATTATTATTATTAATAATAATAATAATATTTATTATCTTCAGGATTCTTAAACTCTTGCCCCAGGTTGTGCCTGGCACAGTCCTGCAGACACTGGTCTGTGCTCTTCATGGAGGGATCAGTTTTTGCCCACCAGCCACTGCTCCCAGGTGGACCCTCCAGAGCGTCCTGACCCTCAGCCAGCTGTGGTTGTAGGAGAACATCTGCTCTGCCCAGAACTGACCAATATTCTCCTCCCAGTCACTAAAGCCTTGTTTAATTCCACCAGAGCTCAGCACTAGGAACCTCTTAACTGCTTCATGGTTCTTTGGTAACTCTCTCAAAATCCATCCTTTGAAGTAAGAACTGTGATGATTTCTATGTTTTCTACTTCATCTTTTCCATTTTGCCATCATCATCTCATTGTGGTTTTACAGCAGAGCTGTAACTTCTGTGTGTTTTACTGCAACTTAAAGCTGAATATCCCAACTTCGTAACCATTTTCCTGCTCTCCTCAGCCTCCCCACTCATGTCCTGCTGCCCACAGCTTCTGGTTTATTTTATTATTACCTATTGCCCTTATTTCCATTTGTCATCTGAGTTTTCTATTTTAATTGCTGACTTGATATCACCGATAAACCGAGACTCCTTTCAGCTGAAGTTGTCACCTTTCTTCATTGTCCAGTTGTCTTTCTGGACATTTAATATGTTTCTTTTGTGGTTTGGGTTGTTTCCCCTGTAAATCCTTCCTTATGATCAGTTTTCAGTGCTTTTTTTAGCTTCAGGAAATACCATGTCCACGTACTTTGGAACTGTGATCAGCATAAGCAGGTTAAATAAAAGGTGAAAGTTCCTGAAGCCCTGGCTTCAGACTTCCAGATGGGAATTGTTTGGTGCTAAACCACGTGTCCTTTATTCTGTGTGCCTTCTGTAAAAACTCATTCTCCTTTCTGAATAGCTTATCCTAAATTTAGGGTAGAAAAGGAAGGTATAAAACTAGTAAAGGAAACTGTAATTTCAGATCTGAATTTAACAATGAAATGCAGAGTAGAAAAATGTGAAGAGACTAATTTTAATTCAAATAATTAAATTTTGTTAATTCAGAATCTTATTTGAGCATCCAGCTGTTTTTGCCTCCTGCTGAGAGACTGAGCTGGCAATATCAAGTAGAGCAGTGGTGACATTTGGGATAATTCCTTCCCAGAGGCATTGCAGAGAGCGAAGCCGGTGGTGACGGTGGGATCGGAATCACAAACGGAGTTTGTGATTGACTGAGTGCGAGATGAGCTCAGCTCACCTGGCAAAATCCACAGTTCTGCTGAAAACCAACCGAGGTTTTTAATTCTTCTGAAGGACAAACTCTCTTAAGATAAATTAAGTTATAATTAGCCAGAGCCAGTTGAGCTGTTCTTCCTCCAAGACCACTGCTTCCAATCTGAGGTCACGGGTGTGGATCCGGAGGTCACAGCCCGTGGTCACGGGGCCGTGGCGCGGGAGCCCCGCCCGAGCTGGCCCCAGGTCTCTGCTCCGTGGAAGGGGAGTCACTGAGGGGCAGCTGGGCTGGGCTCATTCTGTTTCAATTAATGGACACAAACATACCCTGGGCAGGGCTGGGTTTGCACTGCCTTATTTTGGAGTACGTTTTCTTTGTGTACATTTCCACGTCTTTGTATAAAAGCTGCCTGCGCCATATGCCACGACTTTGGAGATTAAATCTAAACTGTGCAGCAGAACGTCTGTGCCGCGTGTATAGTTTGTGGTTTTCGTTCAAGTCACAGTGCCAACACCCCCTGTGTTTACAATTCCAGGAATAATCATGGAGTTAGTGGGAATATCTATTTCATCGTGCATGAGACTTGTCAGCTGGCACTTACACGAGTAAGCTGCTGGTAAAGGGAATGGGCTTTGTGCTTTCTTGTTTAAAGATGTGGCACAAGAGTTGCAGATAATATTTAATTGACTGTCTGTTCTTACAATGCCCTTTTTGATCCCTCTGGAAGAGATTTTGTTTATTCCCTGTGTCACACATATCCAGTCCCTAGGCAGGCAGGGGGAGGTGAGGAGCAAGCTGGAGACAGAAGGATGTAGGTTCATTTTCATGGCTTCATACTCCAAATTTTCACCCAGATAATTTTACCATTTTTTATTTCTTTCACTTTTATTTTGGTATTTTTCAATTGTATGCATGTCACTCCAAAACCATCTGATTTAGGAACACAAAGGCCACTGAGCTTCAGGAGGAGTTGAGCTGTTCAGGCCCTGCTGATGCAGGAAGGTTACACCTCCTGTACCAGTATAGTTCTACTCATGATCACTCCATCCAGAATGATTGGCTTTTTTGGCTTAGTTTAACTTCTCCAAACCACTGGCTCTTTAACTATAGTCTCTAGAATTCCATTAAACAGTAAAATTTATAAATGAGTCAGGTCTGTGTGGTTGTGCAAGGTGACTCAAAGGAATTCCACTAATGGCAGTGGTTTCTTGGTCCTAACTTTAAGAACCATTAAATGAAATAAAATAAAGATGTCCTTATTCCAAATTAAGGGCATTTGGGGAGTTACTACTGGCTATGTTTGAAGTTCATGCCTAGGTTTTTATTAACGTAGGCCCCAACTCATTAAGGAAATCCAATCAGAATTACTCTGCACGTCTTACAGTGCAGAGACACACCCACACCCTTTAAGAAACGAGAATGACTCTAATATTAAGATGATGTAGATTATTTTAGATTTTAATTTTGAAAGATAAGCACACTCATTCAATCTCTTAATAGTTAGATTGTAATATTGATTGTATATAATTCTGAAATTCTTAAGGAACAGCAACAAAAAAATTAATGTCATTATTCTGCATCAACTGGACATTGAGGGGGGATGAGGTGCTATTTTTTTTTGATGTTCAGAAACTAGATTTTTGTGCTTATGACAGCTCGGAGTTGTAGCATGATCCATAACAAAAAAGCTGAATATTTTTTATTTTTCCCTAAAAACAAAATCTTTTAGACTCTGAAATATCTTCCCAGAATAGGCCTAAAAAGGGGCAAATTTCATCACTGAGACAAATTCAGCATCTTCCTCTAGACTCATCACTCTCAGCTGGAGCCAGGTTTGGGGATTTATTTAATGACTTGTAGGCTTCCTTTTGTGTCCTTTGGTGGGAATCTGGGTCTTCTCCAGGACCTTCTCTATTCCATGCAGAAGTGCCAGCTGCTCATGGAGGAGCCTCTTGTAAGGCAGAGGATTCTCCTGAACCAGACAGTGCAGACACTGAAACACCCCGAGGCTTCGCTGTTCTCACCTCCACGAGTCCCAAACCACAGCTGCCCTCCAGAACAGCTACATTTGAAAGGCTGCTCTCTGCAGCTCTCACTCCTGATTCAGTTCTCTGCGGGGCTGAAATCCCGGTTGTGATCTTTGCTTTCCTGCTCTGTTTTCCACACGGATGCAGCACTGCTGGCTGTAAGTGGAGAGGAGGAAGCATTTCCCCGATCACTCGCCCTGGAACGCTGCCTGCGTGTTTTTCTGCGTAGATGGTTTTGGCAGCGTTCAGATGACTGAAAATGGAGACCTTACATTTCTGTGGCTGCAGTGTAGTCCTGGATATGTCACCACATTCTTATTCTTAGCACTCTAAAAGCACTGAGACACCACAGCCCAGATCGGCGTTTCACTACACAGACACCTGAACTCGCTTAACCGACCGTGTCTATAAGGAGTGAGCCAAACTCACTGGGCTGTGAGGAGCTAAGATTTCACTCCCTATCTTGTGGAGTTTTAGCTTAAATAGCTGCAACAGAGGAGTCTTGGAGAGAATCACTCCTCATGCTGCAGGAGCATTGAGGAGCCATCCACAGCCCAGGTGGCAGCAGGTGGCATGTCCAGGGCCTGAAGCACATCTTCACCACAGAGACCTTGGCCTTCCGTACCAGTTCTGCACTAAAGCCAGAATGAACAAAAAACCCAAACCCCTTCAGAACTTTTCAGAGGACACATGCAGGGGCTTCACATATTTAGGTATTAGGTTTTGGGTGCTAAAAGCTTTGTGAGCTGCTTTTCAATAACTGAGAATGATATGGCTTATAAAATTGAGCAGGTGAGTCCTGTTCTGTACAAAACTTGTAGTTATTCTGTTTCCCAAAAGAATGCCTTAAAATGCACCTGTGTATTTGTTATGGATATAATAAAGTTACAGGATTATTGCAGGATTTTGTGTTGTTTTGCAGCTGTTGTAGGTGGCTGTGTGTTGCTGGGTTATTTGGGAGCAGGGGAGGGCAGAACCAGAGTTCTGGCAGAAGTCTGAGGGAGTCCAGGGCAGCACAGGGCTGTTGGCTCAGTGCCTCCTACTCGTTGTGGCCCTGCCTATTGGGGCTCTGTGGATGGGCACATCATGGAACTACAGATTTAGGAATAAGAACTTGCTTATTTGGGACTGATAACCGGAGCAGAATCGAATGGCAGGTGACACTCAGCACCTTCCACCTTCTCTCTGCCCAGTACAAAACCATACCAATGTGGTCTCACAGCCAACAATTCCAAGTGTGTTAGACACCACACAGGCAGGAGGAGCAGATTTTAGATTAACAACATATAAGTGAAATGTCTTTCAGCTGCAGGAGAGTACAGAAGCTGGAATTTACAGCATTTACATTAGAAGCTGGAAAAAAATTCTTCCCTGTGAGGGTGGGGAGGCCCTGGCACAGGTGCCCAGAGAAGCTGTGGCTGCCCCTGGATCCCTGGAAGTGCCCAGGGCCGGGTTGGAGCAGCCTGGGGTAGTGGAAGGTGTCTCTGCCCATGGCAAAGGGTAGGATAAGGATGATCTTTAAGGTCCCTTCCACTCTAAATCATTCTGTGATTCTATGATTCCATTATAATCCAGAGAATCCAAATTGGCAAGAGAATCCTAGAAGAGTTTCAAGAAGTGTGGCAGGTAAATACCACAGGGCCTTATGGGGGGACTGATACGTAGGGATTAATTTGGGCTGTTGTTTTTATAAGTGTGGTTTTGATGGCCATTCAGGGGGACATTGCTGTGAGAGCTGCAGGGGATTAGAAACCCTCCAATCCAACCGCTCCTCTCTGGCAGCCTGACTTTGCCTGCGTTTCTAAGGAGAAAGAGTACTTTATATGGGATCAGCTGGCAGAACTGAAAAAAAATGGGCATGCTCCTGAGATCAGAGTTTGGCAATCAGTTCTGAAAATTGTATTTTTAAATCCAGTAGAGTGTTGTCACGGTTCGAATACTCTCGTTACTTAAGCTTTACCACCTGAAGGCTGAGCACAAGAGCTGCTTAACACAGTCCTCTGAGTCTCCATACCTTTGATTTTACCCTAAAATATTTGGATATTCCAACTAAAATGTGGAGCATCGTGCTTTTGGCTGTTATTATTCCTTATAGGAGGATAAGATTAAAAATGTGTGTATGCAAAAATGATCAAATACAGTGCAGACCAGTCCAGCCATGTAATAATGTGTTGATAAAAGTTACTTCATCCTTTGGGGACAGAGGAGTTGGAAATATCTGTATGTTCAGATGCTGATAGGACCTGTTTGGCTGCTTTGGATGATTCATGAAATCAGGATGCCAGGAAGGGAATAACTGGGAGGAGGCAGTGAGGCTTTAGTTTGTTTCTACCTCTTTCTCAGGTATCAGCTTTAATTTCTTGTTTATATTTGGTGCTTTCAAAAGCCTAGATTTCGTTTCCTTGCCTTAGCTGGCAGTTACCCCTTGCTCTGAAGCTTTTTGTTTGTAATTTGTTCCCACGACGTTTAGTAAGCATTTCTACCTGCTCTGTGCACTGATGTCACTGACTCTGGCTGGCTGTGATGGGGACAGGGTGGTTTGGGACAGAAGCGATGGACATGTTCACACTGGGACCTTTCCAAGTGCTGTGGGACACACTGGCTCTCCGAGAGAGAGCTTGGTGTGCTCTGGGGCTCTCGTTTCAAACCCCACCTCTGGTCCCCAAATGTTCAGGATTATATATATATATTTAATTTACATTGTTTCAGTGGGTAATGGCAGTTACATGTATGTTATCAAATTTCCATCACTGATTCCCGCTGTCTTCCAGCAGCTGCTCACATTAACCTTTCACAAGAATGTCTCTGAACGTGCAGGGAAACCCAGTTGCCTTGGACAGCTCAAGAATTGCTGTGGCTCTCATGTGCTCTTAAGAATTCTCTCAAATCCCTCTGGTAGCTGATTTTGTGGAATCCCTGACCATAAACCACCCACCCCCTCAGCTCAGCTCCATGGAAGCCACCCTTGGCTTGGCCAATTGCCATGAATGGCTCAATCCTGTTCTGTATTTACCTTGAGGATGTTATTTATCATTGATCCCCATTCTCAGCAGTGTCTCCCATGTGCACTCAGCTGCTTTGCTGCAGAAAATTAATAATACCTGAGTCCTAATTCTGGTAGGGGCTCCCCTGGTAGCAGTGGCTGCAGGCTCTGCCTGTGCCCTGTTGGTGCCAGAGGGGCTCTGCAGCCCCTCAAAGGTCAAGCTGAAAACGCCTGTCCATAAAAACTGACTCTTGAGAAGGCAAAAGCATCTGAAAGAGCAGCTCAGCTCAGTTTCTGTAAAATCTGATCTCTCAGGTGCCAGTGTATATCGTGGGGTTGGTGTGTGTCCCCCCAGCAGAGACCTGGGAGTCCCACCTGTTATCCTGGGAATGTTGTGGCAATCAGCTCAGAGGGTGGAGGTGTGTGCGGGAGGAGCAGTGGGAGCAGGGATCGAGGCAATGTAGATTTTTCCACTGTGTTCATCTTTAGCCCAGGATACCAAATGGCTCCGTATTTACAGAACGCAGAGTCCTGGAATGACTTCAGGTGTTCTGACACCCTTTCACATGGCCCTGCTGAGGATGGCCCCACAATGCTGCAGGTCCTTTTGTGTTTCCATCATGCAGTCCCTGTTATCCACCACGTTGGGTGTTTTCAGCTCTGCTCACATCTGATGTAAATGTGGAGTAGTAGTTCCTGCTACTGGAAACTGTTTAGGGCAGGGTTTGTCCCACAAGGCCTCAGCATGATCTTATCTGAGATGTTTCACACCTTTCCTTTTTTCTGACCGTTTGCCATAGTGGGGGAAAAAAATTCTTTTTTATTTTTCTTAACCAGATTTTATTGAAATAATAAATAACAACCTATTAACCCAGCATGCGTTAATGCTCCAAATCTGAATCTAAAGACTAGAGAGAGCACAAACATACCATTAAAAAAGCGTGCACGGTTCTTCCTCCTGCCCAGCCTCTCCCCCATCGCGCACGCAAGCTGTCTCTTTAATAATGCAAAGGAGCAGTAAATTTCAAGCTGAGGATGGGCAATAACAAGGAGAGTTATTTCCACAATGCCCCAGTGTCAGCCCCTGGCTTAGGCGCACACCTTATTAGTTCTAACAGGCTGGTTAGCATCGGGTCACCTCTGCGGCTCCGCTCCCCGCAGGGTCACCCGGCTCCAGGCGGCATTTGGGGAGGGGGAAGGGAGGCGAGATTTACAGATTCTCTTCTCACCCGGCATTTTTAGCACTGGTTATTTTTATTTACACCCCCCCCCCCTTTTACTCCTTGCCTTTCTCTTGCCCCCTCTCCCGCCCAAAACCTGTGTAAATCCTGGTGGTGGGCAAACCCCTCGTTGGTGAGTGTGGATAGAGGGACTTCTTGGAATGGAGGGTTCCTCTGCTTCTCTTCAGAAGAGAAACAATTCAAATTAACCAGCCTGGGTGTGTGTATGGACAAATAACATCCATAAGCCTGTGTTGATGAAAGCAAGCCCAAGGTGGTTGCACTCCCAATTAAGTATGACGGTAGCGTGTCTGCAGTGAACACGTGTGTGTGTGAGTGTGTGTGTGCGTGTGCGTGTGTCTGTGTCTGTGTGTGTGTGTCTGTGAGTGTGTGAGTGTCTGTGTGTGTCTGAGTGTGTGTGTGTCTGTGAGTGTGTGAGTGTCTGTGTGTGTCTGAGTGTGTGTGTGTCTGTGAGTGTGTGAGTGTCTGTGTGTGTCTGAGTGTGTGTGTGTCTGTGAGTGTGTGAGTGTCTGTGTGTGTCTGAGTGTGTGTGTGTCTGTGAGTGTGTGAGTGTCTGTGTGTGTCTGAGTGTGTGTGTGTCTGTGAGTGTGTGAGTGTCTGTGTGTGTCTGAGTGTGTGTGTGTCTGTGAGTGTGTGAGTGTCTGTGTGTGTCTGAGTGTGTGTGTGTCTGTGAGTGTGTGAGTGTCTGTGTGTGTCTGAGTGTGTGTGTGTCTGTGAGTGTGTGAGTGTCTGTGTGTGTCTGAGTGTGTGTGTGTCTGTGAGTGTGTGAGTGTCTGTGTGTGTCTGAGTGTGTGTGTGTCTGTGAGTGTGTGAGTGTCTGTGTGTGTCTGAGTGTGTGTGTGTCTGTGAGTGTGTGAGTGTCTGTGTGTGTCTGAGTGTGTGTGTGTCTGTGAGTGTGTGAGTGTCTGTGTGTGTCTGAGTGTGTGTGTGTCTGTGAGTGTGTGAGTGTCTGTGTGTGTCTGAGTGTGTGTGTGTCTGTGAGTGTGTGAGTGTCTGTGTGTGTCTGAGTGTGTGTGTGTCTGTGAGTGTGTGAGTGTCTGTGTGTGTCTGAGTGTGTGTGTGTCTGTGAGTGTGTGAGTGTCTGTGTGTGTCTGAGTGTGTGTGTGTCTGTGAGTGTGTGAGTGTCTGTGTGTGTCTGAGTGTGTGTGTGTCTGTGAGTGTGTGAGTGTCTGTGTGTGTGTGAGAGAGAGAGGCAGAGAGATGGGCGATGCTTCACTCCTCTCTCACTTTCTCAGGGCCACAGCAATTGTCTGTAGGATGGCTCTTTCAAGTGAGCTAACCCGGGGATGTGTTAAAATGAATGTTCATTTTTCCCCTAACTGGAACGTAGGAGAAGCTGCCCATTATGGAAATGCACAGGAGGCTGTGGCCCTCTCCCGGCCCCCTCCCCCACCCGCCAGCTCCCATCCAAAAATGAATGCAAAGAAATACTATTAGGCTGTCTGGTTATGTATTTTTTATGAGGCCATACAAGACACTGCCTGACCTCGTCCAGCTCATGTTATAACCACATTGAAGATGCTTTTCATTTGGGTTCTGCTTTTCAGCCTGGGTGACCTCTATTAAATAAAAAAAAAAAAAAAAAAAGAAAGAAAAAAATGGCCTAATATGTGCTCCCTGGGACGAGTCGCTTCAAGGATTACATTTAATTCATATGATAATATTGAAATATAATGTTTCTGTGTCTAATGTTTTGGATGTTTTTCTTTCTTCTTTATTTCAGGAATCCTTTGAGTCTTGTTGAGGATTTTTTTTTCTTTTTCCTTTTTGGCGGAGGGAGGACAAGTAACTCATGCTTGGTGGACAGATCCTTAAAAATCATGTTTTTTCCCTTGGAAAGCCAGTGTGAACACAGCAGCCTGTTCTTCCCCTCGCTTTGAAGGAGAAGAGGAGAAACAAAGGCAGGGAAATTATTTTTTATAAGAAAGCGTGTCTGGCTCGTCAAAATCCAGCCCCACGCTTTGTTTTGGCGTTTGCTTACCCAGTTGATAAGGAGTGACCTGCTTTGCTGGCCGGGGGGGCATGGGCAGACCCCCCTCCACCTCCGTGCTCGCCTCCAGCTCCCATTGTGTGTCTCGGCCCCGCCGCTCCCCTCGCACACGGAGCCGGTGCACGGACACCCCGCTCCGCGCCCGCCGGGCTGGAGATCCCAGCCTTCCTGACACACAACGCCTGTTCCAGGGCTTGTAACTTCTCCAGAAAAATGTACTCGGGGGTGAAGCACGACTTGCGACGCTTCAGGCTGAGGAGTAAATTTGCTTTTGCCAATTGCAGAATTAAATTTGACTCTTTCCTAAATATTACGTGTACGAAAAAACATTCAAGAAGGTGTATTTCCCCCATCTTCGCACTAAAATAATGTTGCCAGGTGTACGGGGGAATTCAGCCATCAGGCAGCAATCCAAGCCGAGACCTTGCACTGGGAAGCAACGAAGCCCTTAATCATTCCCGGTAATGACATGTTTGGAAAAAAGTGTCACACGCGTGCACCGTGTATTTTCAGCAAACATCTAATGCGAGGGTGTGAAACAGTGGCTGCGGTGCACGGTGTGCTTGTGCAAGGGCTTCCCTCCCCTCTTCCTCCTCCTGCTCCTCCTGCTCCAGCCGGGCTGTGCTGCCCCGCTCACAAAAGCCGTGTCCTTAGAACAATAGGCCTGTGCTCCTGGAGACCCGTCCCGGCACACGCGATGCCTCTTCTGTGACGTTTGCAAGGGGATACACAGCCCTGATTATTAATTTCTTTTTTCTTTTCCCCACTGTTAGTGGAGCTGTGAAACAGTAAAATTAATTTGTGCAAAAATACCCTGGAACAGCACTGGTGTTGAAATAGTCCAGGTCGGTGCCGCGTGGTTACGGCTGACCCTGGGTCCCCGCCGTCGTGGGAGCTCTCGACGCGCCCCATAAACCCTCGCCCTGCTGAGCGCCCGCTCCGGGAGGCTCGGGCAGGTGAGGGCTGAGCGCCGGGGGCTCGGGGCAGGTGAGGGCTCACAACTCCCGGCCCCGTTGCGTTTATTCGTGTCATAGGCTGAACCTCGACAGTTTTTGGGAAAAACCTAATTAGCGCCAGGTCTGGGGCCTGCGTTACGTGTGTATGTGCGGCGGCGTTTTGTGTACGATATTAAAAAAATATCCAGGCTTTGGGTTGCCTTTTGTAAGGCATGGAGCTGTGACCCTCCCTCCGCTGCTCCCTCCCCCCGGAGCCCCAGACTTCGCCGTGCCCTGGCTGCGAGCTTACATGGAGTTGTCTTTTTTTATTTTTTTTATAAACCCAGTCACAACACGGGAAGAGGAGGAGGAGGAGGAAGAAGAGAGAGAAAGACAGAACTAAAACCCCTTGAAGGATGGCTCTCCAAAATTCCTGGCGGAACCACGGGGAATCCCTGGTAGCGCGGGAGCGGAGGTAAGGCAGCCTGCGCCCACCCTCCCGCCGGCCCCCCGCGCCTTCGCTTTTGGGCTGGGAGCGCGGCTTGTGGGGAGCGGGAGGGAAGGTGGAGGTGGGTGGTGGGAGGTGGGTGGTGGGTGGTGGGAGGTGGGTGGTGGTGGGTGGGTGGAGGAGACACCTTCGCCTCGCGCTGCTTAAGTGGGCGCGGCGCTGATGTGAATATGCAAATGGACGGCCGGGCGCGTCACACGTGCGGCTGCTCCCCCTCCTCCCGCTCCCCTCCCTCGCTCGCTCCTTTCCCACCCGGGGCTCGGGGGCGACCTGGGGACACGGGGCACCGGCCCCGTCCCGCCCGTCCCGTCCCGTCGCACTCGTCCCGTCCCGCCCCGGCAGCGGCGGAGGTGCGAGGCCGGGATGGGAGCCGGCGTGACCCCGACACGCGGGGAACGGACGCGATCGCTGTCGGGGGGCGCGGGGGGGGGCATGGTTCCCCACGCGTCGCTGATTGATGTCAGGGGCCAACAGGACCCAGCTTTCCTGGCGATGATGATGGTGATGGTGATTGCGATGATTACACTCTTCATTACTGGGAATTGGAATTTTGCGATGGTCAAGGCTGGGTGGGGGCACGACCCCCGCGCCCGGGAACTTAAGGAAAGAAAAGACAGGATTTGGAAAATGATTAATTTATGCACTGGAAGGGTCGAGTTACAAAGGTTTTCACGAAGCCCCGTTTTATTGCGAGTATACGCCGAGTTCGGCAAAAAGATGGGAAAGGCGTTTTTGTTATTAAAGGAAAATCCTTTATTGGAGGGATGATTTAGAAATTTACAGTCAATGGAATTTAATTTTATCCTTTGCCTTCTGCTTTATCCACATTTTAATAAAAGAGCCACAAAGAATAAGAGTAGCCAGGTGATTGCTGAACAAAGCAGAACTCGAGCCTGAATAGGAGTTCAAATGGGTGCCTGTGCTCCCCGCGCCTGGCGGGGCCGCGGGCGGCACCCCCGGCTGTGCGCCCAGCCTGGGGGACACCACGGTGACCACACACACCTTAATGCAAAATTAAGAGTTCATGTTCAGGAGGCACAAACTTCGTGGTACATTTTTCCTTCCCCTCTGTTTTCCTACCTGGTGATTTGGGTATGCCTAGTCACGTCTTGGGTTTATGCGTGGTTATTCCATGGAGAGAGTGATTTCCAGGGGAGTGGAGTGCTGCTGGGGATGTCTGCCAGCACCCCGAGGTGGCAATGACCATGTGTGCTTCTGCAGAACATCACTGGCATTAATTCACTGGGAAAAAACCCAAATGCAAATCAACTCCATTAGTTTTTCTTAGGTTCTACCAGGGACTTTAAGAGGATTGACTAATGGGATAACCATATTCACTAGATTGATAAATAAATAGAAAATCCCTAATTCTTTTGAGGCGTGGGGCTGGAAGCAGCAGATGAAAGTGACTCCAGGGTAAATGAATAAAACCACTGTGCTGATAGTGCCTGATTGATCATAGTGTAGTGCACTAAGAGACAAGGAGTCAGCTGAGGGGATCAGAGGGAAAAGGCGAGACATGGCGCAGGATAGAAGTGTAACCCAGTTCCAGCAGGACAAACCACCTCTTTCCAAAGTGTGCTCAGAGTCCTGCATGGCTCTGCCACCCAAATGCCATGCTGGCCTTCAGCTCTCAGCCATCCCAGCTGGTCAGTGTTGGATTTTCTCTCATTACCCCGGTCTCTGTCCTTTCCGTCGCCGTGGCCGCAGGCCCATCCTGTCAGCTCTGCACTCTGGGGTGCAGACAGCCTTTGTGCCAAGGGCACCGTGCCCGGGGGCAGCGTGGCTGCCAAGGGCAGCGCGGGCAGGCCGAGCCCCGAGGACACAGCAGGGCAGCGTCGGCTCAGGGGCCTTTGGGTGCCCGGCCCTGGTCCGGCACCTGCAGCCGTGTGCGCACACACGATTCCCCGCGCTCGCTCCGCCGTGCCAATAAAGAAGAAAGGCAGGGATGAGGATTGTTGCTATTGATCTGCCCAAGGGGATCATTAGGCATCAGTATCAATCTACAAATCAGTGGGCCTGTGTTACTTGCTTGGGCAGTCATTGCCAATTTGTTCCTATTAGATGGCCGAGCCCGGAGGTGTTTGATGAGCAGATTGGGTCTTTATCTCGGCGCTGGAGAGCAGGCGGGCGTGGGGAGATGCCGCAGCTTTGCAGGATTTCTGCTGTTTGTTTGTTTTCTTCTGCTGAAACCCTTTTCACTTCCCTGTACAGAATTTTGTAGGAGCTGAATGTGTTTCTGCTTTATGGATGATTTTTCATATCATCAGATTAAACATATTGAGAGTTTAGGAGAAACTATTTTAAAATAATCCCCTTGCTTTTATTCGGTCTGTTTACCAGCAGCACTCCCTATAAAAATACATATTCATGCAAGATTCTTTTGTTATCCTTTCCAGGTCAGACCCAACATTAGGAACACAAACAATTTTGCTTTTGCTATCCCAGTGCCCATTCCTTGGGATTTATTGAGTTGTGCTTAGTGAGGTGATTGTTTTCATAGTATTTCCCTCTGTGATTTAATTAATCAGGCCAAAAAATTAAAGTTTGCAGATAATATTTTTATTTTCAACGTGTTTTTATGTGGAAGGCAGCCCCAGGGGTTAGTGGCCCCTTGGACACCACCGTGCTCTGTGTGGCACCTTCCAGAGCTGCCTCCCTCATCTGCATATTTGCAAATAAGAAAAATGTGTAATACTATGCAAAATTAATAACAAATTTAGACCATAACAGGAGAATGGAAATTAATGGCAAAAAAAAAGGATCAAACCAGTTCACATGAATGATCTGATCCGACATCAATATCGTATTATTTAATGCAAACCTTGATTCCGACTGTTCCATCTCAGTCCTCACACGAGCATCACGCAGTTTAAACATCTGTCCAGCCGTTAAAGACCCTATTGGTGCTGTGTTATTGGATTTCTAATTTCCAGGTTTTGTCAGGGGCTTTAACAGAGTATATGAGTGTTTATAATTTCTAATGAGTTTAATCTCTAATTTGCCTCTATTACCTGGGACTGTCAAATCCCTTTCTCAGCACTTGGTCTGTGAAAATTCAAAATACAGAAATACAGGTTTCTAAAGAACTCGAAATATTTGTCATATCTTTTATATACAAATATGTGTGCAGTAAACAGAACTATACATTCTTATTCTCTTTGAAGATCAAGCCTGATTTTAATCCTGCCTATCTGCTGCAATCACAGTATATTACCTAAACCCAAGTTTCTTTGAGGACTTTTTGGATAGATGTCACTATTTCATTGGAGATAAAATAGGGTGTGTTTTAGGATACCACATTATTGCTGCCTGATTAGTATTTGATCAAATCCTATCTGTTTTTTTGTCCCTGAGACAATCCAGCTCCTCCACATCCGGAGGCGAATTCGCCTCATTCTGTCTGACAAGTGTTTTGTTGGGGAGCAGCGGATCAGATCCGTGTAAACACGCGGCTGGGGCGGGGAGCCCCGCACTTTTAATTTATCATAAACTCCACAGAACTCATTAGCTTTCATCTTTACGTCGCACGTATAGAAATGAATTCTGAGCTCACTCGGGGAGGCTTTTTTTTTCTGTGGAGTTTGCTGTACAAATATTTATGGACCTTTTCCTTTGTAGTAGAGATTCCAGTGGCAACAGCTATCACACGACGAACAGCAGCTTGCGACTTAGGGAAGAGGTTGCCAAAAGCTGTTGTTTATTTAGTTGCGTGGCATTTTGTCTTGAAATTTGTTTTGCTACTATTTGCAAAAAACACAGGGCTCTCTTGGGAGGAGAAATCAGGATTTTTTGCCTATACTCCAGAAAAAAAAGGGAAAAAAGGCTCCCAGAAAATGAAATCTAAGTGTGTTTGTATGTACAAACATAACTTTGTAATCAGCATATTCTGAGGATTTTCAGAGCAGGAGGCTGCTCACTGCCCATTCACAAAACACACACATGGAGATTTTATGGTAGGTTTTGTTTTAAAGATAATGATTTGTCTCCGAGTTGCAGTTGTTTATGTTTCTGTCTATATCTCTTTCTTCACCCCTGTTTTATTTAGTAAGGTTTCAGCTGTGAAATTTCTCCATGAAACAATTGATACATTCTCCACACGCTGCAGCGAGGGAAAAAAAGCCCCTTAGATTAATGGTCAGTGTCTCATCCACACAAATTTGTGTTACGATACTACCGAGAAGCTGCGAATTACTGACAAGATCTAGAATAATTCCTAATGCTGTCGAAGGCTTCATTTTCTCCTCCGCATGATGGATGAGGCATAAGAAGTGCTTTCTGAGATCGTTAATGTGCATCATTCTGTTAAGTGTTATTAAAGTCCGTCTGTCTTCGGCAGCAGAAACAATGGCTTAGCCCTTATTTTGTCTATCTTTGCTAAACTCCAACTGGCTTTTACTAATGTGGCCTATTTTGGGTCTCTTTCAGTGGCTGGTTTGTGCCACAGCGTTTCGGTTGGTTTGGGGAATTGTATTTTCCCTTCGAGTTTAATGTTTGCTTGTGGCACAGGCAGGCAGGGCGAAGTCCCAGTGATTCTCTCTGTAACCTGTGGATAATGTCCAAGCAGTGCAGGATCCGTACCACAGCTCATATTTAAGCTTGGAAAATAGGATTGAACTTTCCCTTCGGAAGGCTGCTCCTGCAGAGCGATGCTGGGCTGTGAAACTGCCCCCGGGAGTGCCCGTGCCTGCTCATTTTCCCCTGGATTAATTGTTTAAAAATCTGGGAATTGCTGTCTGAAGAGAGACTGAGCTGGTCCCTTGCTGGGAGGGAAGCTGGCACGGGGCGACCCAAACTCGTCCTGTTGGCCCAGAAATCGCTGCCCTGTCCTGGTCCCGTGGGCATCGCCGCATTCCCCATGGGGGAGGAGGCCAGGCCCAGATTGCAGATGGATCGTATTAAATCAAAAGTACTTTTAACCAAACAGAAGAATTCACTTTAAAGGTTTTTAACCTTTCTTAAGAGCCAATTTTTCCTTAAGCCCTGCGATAATAAAATACAATATAATTTATAGAGCACTCTCCACGGGTATGCATTCCTCCTCTCTTCTTTTTTTTGGTACAGTCAGATAAAACATCCAACAACTGGGATGATAATCAAGAAAAAACAAAAAGCAACTGATCATAAAGCATTTAGAAATGTAACATTCCTTTTACAAGGGATTCAGACATCCTTGGGAAGCCTCACTTCTATACTTTTAATAGAATTAGAGAAGTGTGATGCACAGCTGGTAAAAGCTCAGTCATCCACAGCGCAGCGAGTTTTTGAGTATTTAATTTTATATTTGAATAATTCTCCAGATCAGGCTATAATCATGGATGTCATATAAAAAGATTTTTTTCATAAATTACATTATTTCACAGATGTGCAAATACTTCTGTGAAAAAAATTACATTGATCAGTTTTTAATACCCCCCTGTCTCACCCTTCAGTCAAAAGAAAAAATAGCTTTTTTCCCATCTTTGTCTTCAGAAAGGTGCTAGATTGTAAACATCTGAAGGAAATGAAAGGGGGTTGGCCAGTCCACCCCAAATTCTTTCCAGATTTTCATTCCTTTCACCAGCAGCCTTCTGTTCTTGGAGGAGAGGGAGGAACAGCAGAAGAAAGAGAGAGATGTCTCTGTTTCTTATTAAATTTAATGTGCAAAGCAGGGGCTGTATTTTGCTAATTTTCAATCTGCTAATTGGGCAGGGGGTGAGGAGGTGAGGGGCCGTGGGGACACGGGAGGTTCGGTGGCACAAAGGCTGGCCGGGGACACGGCGGGGACGGCAGGCACCAGGCACAGCCCCGGCCTCGCTGCCGCGCAGGGCTTGCACTCGCTGCGCTTCGGAATCCCTCACCACAACGTCCTGCTTATTCTTCTCATTAGAAAGGGGCTCGTTTGCCACGAACAAACTTCCCAACGGGCTCGTGCTCTGCCCGGCCGGGGCTCAGGCCCCCACACCCCCCGAAAGGCTCACTCCCGGTGTGGGGCCGGGGGGCCTCGGGGTCACCTGGCTCTGGACCTTGTGTCCCTGCAGCTCCTGGGCTCTTTGCCTTTTGTCTGGTCCCGACATGGGAAACATTTAATCGAGGCACAGGCAGTTCCACAGCACATCCTCACATGCAGAATATCTGGTTATCTTGGATATTGTTGTGAATGGAAAAGTTTGCCCTAATGTTAAATTCAGGGATGGCAATTAAGATAAATGCCAACTTCCCAGCTCTCTCATCCCATCTCCCGTGAAGTTACACTTTAGGGGAAAGGAAGGCTAAAAATAACTTTATAAAAGTTAACCAAGGTGTCACACCCTGTCTGCTTGGGCTTCAATCAGAGTTCCCAGCTTGTTTTTCAGGGAATTTAAGTACCAGATGCACTTGGAGAAAGCAAGCTAAACATCAGAGTTTATTTTCAATATGCAAGTGGTATAAAAATATGCAAGCCCTGATCTGAGTGCTATGGAAACTGCTCCACAAAAATGTGGAACGAAAGCTGTTACTGTAAGCGTGGTTCATGTCCTGTAACAGCTGTGACAGCCCGGCACAGCTCAACACTTGTCCAATTAGATGAAAATATTCAAAAGGAAACCTGATTTAAATAAGATCTGTAATAATCTTTCACAATTACAAAGTATCCCAGTGACAAACACTGTCCCCCTGCCTGGGTCACCCGTTCCCTGCGTTGGCCTCTGCTCAGTGGACGCCGTCTCTCCCTCCTTGCACCAAAAGCATTTTTCAGGGCTTATGTTACAGTTATTTGCAGATTATTTTAGGTCTGTGTTCTTTTATATCCACTTAGCAACTTGCAAGGAATATTTCAGGAGCAGCCCATGCTTGATGTGCCCCTTTTTGGGGAGCAGAAGGACTAGGTGGGGCGGATTTAAAAGCCATTATTGTATTTATGACAGATGGTTTTCAGTTTAGGCGAGAAAGCCCAGATAGACACTAGCACAGAGACAGGAATGTAGACACGTATCATTAAGCTCTTTCTGCTAATCAAATGCAAGAAATACAGTAAATTTATTTTTATACCTGACCTGTGGAACAAATATGGCCAATGGATATTACACATGATAAGTCTTAAAAGGAACAATTATAGTTTCCCTTTAACTTTTCTGATTTGTTACAAGTTGTATCTATTTCTAAGGTTTTAAGGATACCAACGATTAAAATCATCCTACTGCATAAATTTCAGTTATTTACCATAGTTCATAAGTATCATGTGATGACCTTTTTCTGGCTTCATAAAATCAGTGACTTAATGTAATTTAGGATCTGAGAGTGCAAGTTCCTCGATTCATTTATCATTTGATGCTGAAATTTGTTTAGTCTGGATCGAAGGCCCTACTCAGCTTTTCCTACTGGTCATAGATTCTTTCTGCATTGGAGACTGGGAGATCTTTGTGTCTTGTCTCTTTCTTTCAAGTTTGACCAAAAATAGTCACTAAAGACTTTAGAAGCCCCCTGACTTTATAAATAAAGGCTCTTGACTGACTCTGATGGGAGTTCCATGCACAGAACAGCCCCTCTCACTAATTTTTCAGAGTGGGAAAGTGTGTTAATATAGAATACACCTTGAATTAAGTGGTCGGTTTTGACTGTATTCCAGACAACTTTTTTATGAATGCAATTAAATAGGAGGTTTTAATAGCTTCAGGAGAATTAAGTTTGAAATTGTTCTACGAAGAACGTTTATAAATATATGTAGATAGATGATAGATGTAGCTGAAAGCAGGAGGCAATACAGTAATTTATTTTAAAAATTCTTCTGTAGTCAGTGTGAGTGATTTCAAATGGGATCCCACAATCTCCAAGCCAAAGCTCTCATCTTCTAAGGAATTTCAGTTACCTGGAATAAAATGTTGCCTTAGAAATTGTTGACGTAATAGTCCCCTTGGGAACCCCAGAGCAGTCAAAGAGAAATCCAACAATAAATCCAGGGGCCACCTGGATAACTCCCATTAAAGGCTTTTTTTCAGTGGAAAAAATTCTTTAAAAGCTTAATTCTTCCTAAATGTAAAGTCCAGTGATCGTGTTTCTGTAGAACTTTTGCAGTTGGGTGTTTGACTGTGTTTTGTTTGAAGAACTTTTCCCGGGCTCTGGGACAGGGACACCAGCACTGTGTTTTCCCCGTGTGCCGCTGCGGTGGCTGGGGAGCCGGGGGGCACCGAGCAGCCCCGGGGCTGGGCCTTGCCTGGCTCACCGGTGTGGTCAGACCTCGCCCGGTGCTGGGCCCTGCAGTGCCCCCGACACGGGAGCGCTCCCCGAGCCCTGAGCAGGGATGGCAGCCGCCCTCCGTGCCCGTGCGCTTGGCACGCTGCTGCCGAGCGGCACAGCTCTGGGACAGCGGCGGGCAGCTCCGAGCCGAGCCGAGCCGAGCCGAGCCGAGCCGAGCCGAGCCGAGCCGAGCCGAGCCGAGCCGAGCCCAGCCCAGCCCAGCCCAGCCCAGCCCAGCCCAGCCGAGCCGAGCCGAGCCGAGCCCGCTGAGCGCAGCGCGGTGGGTTACTTACAGCTGCTTTGCTCCAGGAAAATAACCCACGAAAAAAGCCCTTCTGTGGCCATTGCCGTCTGTGCTGTGCACAGGTAGCCCGGCAGAGCAGCTCAGTGTGCAAAGGCTGGGACTTGTGGACAATTTCCGTGTCCGTGTGACAGCCCCAGCGGTTCCCGGAGCATTCCCCGCTGCGCAGCTCGGCCATCGCAGCGGTGAGATGCGCAATCCTGGTTTGTTGGAGGGACCCGCAGAGCCCCCGGGCAGGGCCGCTGGAAACCGCCGGGGCTGCCTCGGACGGAGGGGCAGCTGTGGTCTGACCCGACTGCAAACCAAAGCTGTTCCTAAGGGGCGTGTGAGGGGAAACAAAGTACCTCAGCACATCCCGGGGCATGTGCGCACGGACACGCGGAACCGCAGGTTGCGCCCGCTCCGCTCCGCTCCACCATCCCAGCCGTGCTTTGTGCTGCAGCAAAAAGGCACCGTGTGGCTTTTGATTGCAAATATTCAGGAAGAGACAATCATCCCATAAACCAGTGGAAATTTAATCGCAATTTAATTCTCTATCAACATTTTCAAAAGGCAAAAGGGGTCAAGAATGAAGTGTGTTATTCTTAGTTGTCTGTATTATTAGTTAGCATCAGCTGTCTGCTGATCCCCACCTCTGTGCCCAGTACAAAGGACACTATAAACCACATTAAAAAAAAAAAAAAAGACATTTGATTTTTTTAGAAATACGTATAAAAATAGATTCAAGATCTGTGAGTATTTACATATGGTCGCTTTACAGATTTTTTGCTGTAGTGGCTGGAAGAGAAACCTCTTTTAAACCCTGTGAAAGTCAACATTTCACTGAATTTAACATATTCTAAGTTTTACATAGTATATATTTTGAAGTAGTTTTACACTTTTTCTATAGGCTTTGATTTTCAACAGTGTCTACTTTTCATGTATAATGAAGGTATCATTTACAACAATATTTTAAACAGTCCAAGCCAGTTATTTATATTGGTTTTTATCTTGAAATGAGGTTTGCTGTGTCTTTTGGTTTTGCTTTATTTACCTCATCATTCCCTTATCACCCAGAGCCTTTTTTTGCAATTGCATTTATTTAAAATGGTATTTTTTTACTTTTAATATAATTGTGTTGTTTAGACAAGAGGGTTTTTTTCTTGTGAGTATTAAGGAACTTGTTTTGCTGCTCTCCCCGGAGCAGTTCAGTGCAGCAATACGTGCAGTCAAACGGGGAAGATTCCCAAATTATTCCCGTGCTTGGGATTCAGACAAGCAGGCACTGTCTCCATTCCTGTAAGGAGCACTGAAATTTGCTGCTGTGGATCTGGGCTTAAGCTGTTCCAGAGCAATTTCTGTTTGTAGGCCAGTGTTTTTCTGGACATTTTCCTGTGTTTTTGAGCAGAAAGCAAGTTTGCTGCGCTAGAGACATAATCACTGAGTGTGGGTTGTGCTGGGTACGGCGGGGCCACGTTCTCACTCCGGGATTATGCACAGAACCAGGTGGGATAAGGGCAGCAGTGCCAGTTCTGTTCATCTTGGCCTTGCTCATCACCTCCCCTGCCCACCAGAGCCTCCTGCAGCTGCATGAGCTGTGTCTGCCTGCCATGAACAAGAGACCCCCAGCGCTGTCCAGGGATGGAGCAGCCCAGAGATCCCATCCCATCCCATCCCATCCCATCCCATCCCATCCCATCCCATCCCATCCCACCCCACCTCCAGCACCATGAGCCCATTGTGGAGCTCCTCATGTGTTCTCTCCTGCCTGACCTGCCTCCTGCTCTCCTGCCCTGGCCTCAGGGATGAGCTCCCACAGGAGGTGGGCACGCAGCAGGTGTGGAAGGTGAGGTGGCCAAGGCCAGTGATGTCCCTGGTGTCGAGTGACTCTTGGCTCCCTGTCCGTGTTCTTGCAGCCTCCTGGCTGCACAGAGCAGGGTCAGGCCCCGCCGGCAGCTGGGAGAAGCTGTGTCCCCATCTGTGAAATAATGGTGCATGGTTTTCCTGCATTGTTACTAGAATTGGGATTGTTTTGGTTGGAAAAGCCCTCAGAGGGCGTGGAGCACATGCCAGCGCCGGGCGATTCCCGGTGTTGTGGCCCCGGTGCCAGCGCCGGGCGATTCCCGGTGTTGTGGCCCCGCTGCCAGGGCCGGGCGGTTCCCGGTGTTGCGATCCCGGTGCCAGGGCCGGGCGGTTCCCGGTGTTGTGGCCCCGGTGCCAGCGCCGGGCGGTTCCCGGTGTTGTGGCCCCGGTGCCAGGGCCGGGCGGTTCCCGGTGTTGTGGCCCCGGTGCCGGGGCCGGGCGGTTCCCGGTGTTGTGGCCCCGGTGCCAGGGCCGGGCGGTTCCCGGTGTTGTGGCCCCGGTGCC
>WAAE01006964.1:39598-52259 GCA_013400495.1 Nicator chloris
ATCCCCTCCCCTTCCCCATCCCCATCCCCATCCCCATCCCATCCCCGTCCCCGTCCCCGTCCCCGTCCCCTTCCCTGTCCCCGTCCCACTTCATCTCTGCCATCCCCGCTAAGGACGCACAGGCACAACTCAAATTGTTTGGACACCTTTGCATTCAAATGTTGTTTTCTATAACAATATCCCTAAACCCCACCTGCATTTATATGGAGATTGTCGTCCTCTGGGCTGTTGGGGAAGAAACTCAATTCCTGCCACAAAGAAAGAGGTGGTGGCCAAATAATTTCCATATAATATTAATTTTATATGTGTATGGTTGCACAATTTCTTCCTCGAAGTGTGAGATCACAAAAACGAGGAGGTTTTTGTGTGGGTGCATTGAGTTGCTGGGGGGGGCGGTGGATATTCCAGCACTTCTATTTCTGCCTCAAATATTTGTGTTTGTTTTTCAGGGGCTTTGTTAATACCTGAGGGAACCATTAATGCAGCCGAAATAACAGGAGATCTGATGTTCTCATGGTATTTTAGTATTTCACTTCCTCGATGGAAATGCCAGGAGAACACCAGATCTCGCGGTATTTGGGCCCCAGAAATAGCTCCCTTGGGAATTTTCAAAAAGCCCATAAAATACATAAACACAAATATGGAGATACCCAGGTTCCTGCTGAAGTTGCCTGCGCAGCCGTCCCTCGATTGAAGCCATCAGTCAGCAGCTTTCCCTCCCTTCCAGCTGATTTGTCTTTGTCACTGAGCAAAACTACTCTTTCTCCCTCAAACCGATGGCAGAAAACCAGACCTGTGTCGGTAATTGTGATTGTGGAGAGGACAATTCTGCATTGCTCACACAGACAGAAGATTTCTCCACTCTGCTTAATTTTTTCCTAATATGGCTGTTTCCTTTTTAAAAAATATGTTATTATTTTTATTGTTATTTTTGGTTTCACTATAATTTTCATTGCGTATTTAGCCGTATCTAGTTAATTATCTAATCAAGCAAATGGTTTCTTTGGCTCTTAGCTAAAAGAGGAAAACACCCCAGTATTGGGATTAAGTTTTCATCTCTATCAACTGGCTTAAAAATACTGAACTTGATTCCTTTTGAATTAACTGAGTCTTATTTTATTTTTTTTTTCAATATCACCTATCACCATAGTAACCACCAGCTGTCAGTTCAGTTTCTGACATTTTTCTCATTTGGTAAGATTTCAGAATTGCCATCCTCCCTGCCAACATGTCATGAACAAGAAAAAAAAAAATTGCATGAAAAATCTAATGGGTGTCTGGTCTGATTGTCCTCACTCGTGGCAGGGAAGACAAAAACTGATGAATTGTGAAATGTATTCAGAGGGATTCAAGAAAAGCAAGTGTCTCGGACCCCCTCCTCACCCACACCTCCTCGTTTTCATCTTGTTATGCTTGATGCACCAGACATGCTTGCCCTGACACTCGGGTTTGTAGAAATTTAAGATTAACAGTTTTTACATTCACCTCGCTGATCCCCGGGTTTTAAAGTCATCATTAAAAATAAAGTTCGCAGAGCTCGTATTTAGCACCATTTCTCACTCATTGATGAGGTTTTAGCACCTGTGAATTCTCAACAAAACACTTGCCGTGCCTGAAGTCAACAGCCAGTTCGGTACATTCCCACATTTCCGTCCCTATTTCTGTATTTTATGTACATTAGAAAGAAACCTTGGAGCAGGCCGAAAGAAAAAAGGCAAATTCTGGGTAACTCCCTGGGCTAGGGTTTTGTTTGTGCTGGAAAAGGACAGCAAATGGTAAAATTTGGGGTTTTTTTATTTCTCTAATTGGTTTAGCTGAAATAATATAAATTTAAGGAAAAATGGATACATGTTCAGAAAATGATGCTGCACCTCCTGGATGGCAAAATCTTTGTGAGAAATCTCCTCGCCAGTGCTGCAGGAGAGCAGGAGAAAGGGAAAGGACTCATTTACCTCTGGCAAAGCAAATAAAACACCAGCAATGCCTTTATAACATGTATTTTTGGGGGATTTTCTATACAAGACACACACATGGAACTGGCACGTCGTGTTTCCGTAGGTATAAAAGAAATCCCCCCAGCTGCCTCCATAGGGGCACAAAGAGCTGTTCCCTGGACGTGCTTCCAGGGGGGTTGTTTGGGGCTGTATCCATCTCTTTTTTCCCCCGACTGTGTGTGAATTCAGGCTCAGCAGCAGGAACTCATTTCAGGAACATAAACGTGATTTGATGAGCAGCTGCAGCGCTCGGGTCCCTGAGCTGCCGGGGACACCCCGGCGCTGCCGGGGCTCAGCCCCGCTCCCGGCTCACGTTTCACATTCGGGGGCTCCGCCGCTTCAAACCCGGCAAGCCCAAAGGGGAATAATTGAAACAATCCCAGGACATTATACCCACTTGGGAACATTTGGGGGAATTTGTATTTGTGAGTATATTCGCTCAGTTCTGCTGCATCTACACGGAGCAGGGAGGTAGCTCTTCCCGGGAAAAGTACTGACTGCCCTAGGAAAACCCAGGGCTGCGTGTCTGGCAGTGTTTTTCTGTGGGAAGCCGTGGATTGAGCTGTCCCAGCCCCGTGGTTTGGGGGTTGCAGCTCGGGGTGCGAGGCGCTGGCCCCGCAGGTCCGCGGGGGAGCAGCGGCGGGAGCTGCGGGAGCGCTCGGCTGCGGGGCTGGGCGGGAGGGTCCGCCCCAACCGCGCACGGCTCTTCAGCCAAGCGTCTTCTCCAATTAGGCATTTCAGACAGAGGTAGTGCTTAAATGTCTTCTCGATTTTAGAATGAAAACCCATCATCTTTGGGAAAAAATTGAAAATTATCCCATTTTCCTGCCTCTTTCAGCCATGCATTTTGCCAGCTGTATTTTTTAAATAGTTCTATAAATGTATCTCATGAAATAAATGCACTGGGAAAGTGTAACTCTTTTAATGGTAAATAATATTGTTGTATATAATATTTGAAAACAAATGGGGTAAACAAAATGCACCTTAATGTCTTTATGGTTTGTGAGATTTATAACAATAATCAGCAACCGACTGTAACACTGTTTGCACCTTGTGTGCCCTAAAGCCATTGGGTCCCTCCGTTAATTGTATAAATTCCACGCACTATGGAAAATCATGATGTATCATTTATATTCAGCTATGTCAGGTATATAAATATTAAAATATATTGGCCAAAAATGGCTGATTACCCCTCAAACATTTCATGATAAATCTTATCTTTTTACGGTGGTGGTAGCACTGAGGGTGGGGTGAGGGGGGGAATGGACTAAATATTTCATGTTATTTGGAAATATTCTTTAAACAACCCAGATATATTATTAATGTTTTACAACTGCTTCAAAAATCCGGCAGCTCGGTTCAGGTTTAGAGGATAAAGTGGTTCAGTACCTGAAGAAAAAGTGATTTCTATATGCAAAGCACCCCAATGGTGGGGATTATGTTATTTATTCAGCCTGGGATCCGTGTGGCTCGCGGAGGCTCCGCGCTGACACCCCGGTATAAAATACAGGTGACGTTCCCGGAGCCAGCGACGGCAGCACCTCCCTGCTCTGCCTCGCCAAATATTCATGGGCATTTATCAGGGCCTTATTAGTCACCTATGGTCTTATTTAATAAACTCCTGCTCTCCCCAGCCACGATGTAAAGGTACAGGGACAGTGTTTGTGATGGTCTTTTGCCTAAAAATATTTATATGAAATATGATCTATTTCTGTGTGTTCCCCACACAGCCCCAGCCCGAGCCCCGGCCTGTGCAGGGACAGGGAGAAAATACTGTTATACATATTTATGGATACTAATGCCTGTGTTTTAATGAATAAAGAAATGCACAGTTGGGCTGCGGCTCAAATGTGTCAGGCAAGTGGCCGTCTGCAGTGCAGAGGGAGGAGATGTCGGCAAGGGGCTCGGGAATACGTGTGGCTGGAAGAATGGAACGGGAATGATGCCGCGCACCGGCAAGCAGACTTGGGGTGTGTGATAGACTTTGTTCATTTGATTCTCAGAACTCAGTCGGGGTTAAATTGGAATCCAGACATCAAAGAATCCTTCCAGCAGCCCCAAATTTTGCCCGTATAATTTTTTTCTTGCACTTGTCATAATTGTAGCTAATTTCACACTGCAAAATTTTTTTTTTTCTGTTTGAAGTATTTTCCTAAATATGCACGGAACGTGGGAGTGGGATTATTCATTCTTTCTGGTGTTTCCCTGATGGTCACAGCCGGGCAGTTCCGAGCCCTTGGTGGCCTGAGGAACCCTTGTGTTTGGTGGGGTGTGTCCACAGCCCCTCGAACTCACGGATCAGAGCAGGATCCTGAAATCTGAAGGGAGGGGAAGGCTCAGGGCTGGGAATAGCAACGCCCTTCTCTCTGTTCCTTTTTTTCGCCCGACTGTTGTGTCTGAACACAAGCGTGTGGTGCTGCATATTTGGTGGGTTTGCAGATTTCTGAGCGATTTTTATCTGAAGGTCAGGCCTGTGGAAATACATCAGGTTGGGATTTGGGATGTTTGCCATTTGCCATTTAGCCTCGCTCCTGCTTATCAGATCGCTGGGAGCACGGGCCTAATAAACCAGGGAGCTGCTCCGAAAGGGAAAAATAAATATTGTTCTGGTTTTATGGAGTCTCTTTACTATTACACAGCAGGAGATTTAAATGTATTTATTTAAGTTTTTGCCTTTTTGCTTTGGAATTGTGGAACTAGGGAAAATAAATTAATGGTGGCTATTTATAATTTCACTGGATATTTGCATACATTAATTTTTTTAAATTAAAAAAATTATTTCGTTTTTTCCACAGTGGAAAAATAAAAAAGGAAAAAAGTTGTAGGAAGGCCGTGCCAGAAAGGGGGAATGGGGAGGGAACGGGGGCATTCTCTGCATCTAACATCAGTTTGAAACCAAAACATGGTATTTGAGGTTTTTCCTGCTGGGGTTTTGGGCCGTTTCTTCCCTTCTCCCATGGAACAACCCCCAGTGCCATGCACAGAGTTCCTGAGCTCTGGGACAGCGAGTCACTGCAGGGGCTGGCAGAGACACAGCCAGGGCCATGCTGGCCTCAGTTGCACCCCAGGACTGGGATTACCAATAGTGGCGATGCCATTTGCATCTTCAATTCACGTTTTTAAAGCTGGTGTTTATGGTCAGGATCAGGCCTAAGCAGGTGTTCAAGAAGGGGGCAGCCTGCAAATGGTGTTTAAATCCAGCGCTTTCAGAACAGCCTCACCTGGGGTGGCGATGGGCACTTGATCCTCTGGCACAATGCTCTGACATTGGCAGGCCCTGTGGTGCACGGATGCCCCACGGCACACGGGTGCCCCACGGCACAGGGGTGCCCATGGTTTGGCCAGCTCGAGGCAGTGGATGCCAGCAGCATCGTGCCCCCAGCCAAGCACCCAGCTCTTGGGGACCCCATTTTCCTGGTGGGGCGGGGCTGTTCAGGCAGTTTGGGAAGTGGCTGTGCCTCCCAGGTGGTTGTTAATGGCTCTGTTTGCACAAAGCCACCCCTTTGTGGTCTGGGCACAGACCCCTTCCCTCCTGATCACCTCATGGCCAAGGCCCACCCTACACAAGGAGTCTGTTTTTCTCTGGAACTGGCTGGAGGGGATGGCTGGAGGGGGAGGGAGAGGACAGAAAGGCCACGGCAATCCTTAGGAAAACATTAGTTTGTTATTTTAATATTTTTGAGAGGAAAGCATTTTGCTCCTGTGTCGATACCTTTTTGTGGTTTATTATTTTGTTGCTAATTTACTTAACCATTAGCAAATTAAGGTGGATTATGGCTTGGATGCATTAAAAGCACCAAGGAGTTGTGGTCCTTGTGGCTATTTCGGGCAATGTCATAAGCACACTCTTTTTTTTTATTGTCCTCCTAGGGAGCAGAATTTGAACTTAATATTCCATGAAATAAGCCATTGTAATCACGTTGGGTTAATAGAAGAAGTAAAATTGCCTCTCCTCTCACAAGACATTAGAGCAAGGCTGCATTATTAAAGTTTTCTTGCGGACAGGCGGTTTAAAATATATCCTCAGTGGCTGACGCAAGTCTTTTCAGCAGGGATGACAGCTTTTCAGATCTTAATAGGCTGTTCATTTCTGGCCTACGAGTTTTCAGCATTTCTTCTTTTCAAGCCAGGCTGTGACATGATGGCTAAAAACTGACATAAAGAAGTGCCATGTACTGTGAAAACCTTTATTCACTAAGTGGCTCCATGTAAATTGGTGTCAATAAGCAAACAATTAGAACTTAAAAAAAATTGTTGGTTTAAATCCCCTTTCTCCTTAATCATTTGACCTAAAAATCTCTCCTTTCTCTCTCCTTTCTTTGGAAGTGGTGCATATAAACCAGTGACAAAGTGTTTTGCAAGTGAAAGTGGATCAGATCATTGTTAGAAATCAGTTAATGATATTTAGCCAAGGTGAGTTTGGCATAAGGTTTTTTGTCTTTGAAATAAAATTTACAGTGAACTGAATTCCAGGTAAACAATAAAGGATGAAGAAGGGACTGGTTCTTCTGCCCTTTCCCCCCACACTCCCAGTCTCCCCTGTTTCGGAGCCACAGGCTCCTGCAGCACACACAGCCACCGTGTGCTGGGAGCTTAGTTAATTTCAAGAAATTTGGTCTTGTTGTTCGTGCTTTCTGGAGATTGTTTACTTGAATTATTTGCAGAAAAGACATTTTTCCTGTGCCATTAAGTGAAGAAAAGGCACAGCACTTAATGCTTTCCCCACTCTTGCTTGTCCCAGGAAAAAAATGTTCAGCAGAGGTTTTCATTTCTGTTTTAATTTATGATTTCTCCTTTTCTTTGTATAACTGGGCTCGTTTCCTGGTTCCTTGCTCGGGATGGTGCAGCGCGGCGGGTCCCGGCCGCTGCCGCGCTCCCGGGCTGGCTGCAGGCAGCGCCCGCCCCGCCGTCCTCGGCCACCGTGTCCAGTGTCCAGGGGACACTGCCGAGCCTGCTGCCCTTCCAGACTGCTCCGCGCCGGGCTGGGCAGTGTTCCTGCGGCTGTCACCTCCCGGGCTTCAC
This sequence comes from Nicator chloris, assembly GCA_013400495.1. Lineage (NCBI taxonomy): Eukaryota > Metazoa > Chordata > Aves > Passeriformes > Pycnonotidae > Nicator > Nicator chloris. The sequence goes on from WAAE01006964.1 coordinate 46,615, forward strand.
CCCATACACACACGCTGCTCTTTCAGGTGGCCCGTGAAGACAGATTGCTCGCTGGAGCAGGGGAAGTGGCTTCACCTCATTTTCTGCAGTATTTCTGCGGGGTTTCAGGCACTCCCTAATGTACCAGGGCATAAAGGGACACTGCAGGAGGAGGGCAGACCTGCATTCCCTCTGAGGCTGAGTAGGTGAGCCTGTAGGGTGACGCTGTGGTGCTGCATGGCCAGTGCAGAGCTGCTGATGGTGTGGGGGCATGTGGCGCTAGCCAGGAGGGACTGGGCAGGGCCCCTGTGGCTACAGGGAGCACATCCAGCCCCAAAACCCAGAAAACAAGGCTCTGCCTGGGGGTATGGCCATGCCAGGGCAAGTGGTGCCTTCAACCCAGAGCCCTTGTGCCATCCCAGGGGCAGCGGGGGCAGAGTCCCAGTGACATCCTTGCTCCCCTCCCTGTGCCCAGGGCCACTCCAGAGGCACAGCCCCACAGAACATGGACCTGTCCTCGGAAACCTGCTCCAGTTCATCTGAGCTGAACGTGGAGACTGCACCAGCTGAGAACAGCAGGTGCACCTGGGTACACCTGGGGTCCAGGCCTGGGCAGTGTTCTAGTGTAACAGGCCTGGCTGGGAGGTGACTTTACCTGGGGCCGTTTTCCATGATCACATTTTTAAAGAGCCTTTTCAGATGCCAAAAGCACTACGCAAATGCAGGTATAAAAAATAGTAATTCACAGAATCTCAAATGGTTTGGGCGGGAAGGGACCTCACAGCCCATCTCATCCCACCCAGCCATGGCAGGGACACCTTCCACTGTCCCAGGCTGCTCCAAGCCCCAGTGTCCAGCCGGGCCTTGGGCACTGCCAGGGATCCAGGGGCAGCCACAGCTGCTCTGGGCACCTGTGCCTGGGCCTGCCCACCCTCCCAGGGAACAATTCCTGCCCAAGATCCCATCCAGCCCTGCCCTCTGGCAGTGGGAAGCCATTCCCTGTGTCCTGTCCCTCCATCCCTTGACCCCAGTCCCTCTCCAGCTCTCCTGGAGCCCCTTCAGGCCCTGCCAGGGGCTCTGAGCTCTCCCTGGAGCTTCTCCTCTCCAGTCAGCACCCCCAGCTCTCCCAGCCTGGCTCCAGAGGGGCTCCAGCCCTGGAGCAGCTCCGTGGCTCCTCTGGACTCACTCCAAAAGGTCTGGGTCCTTATTTTGGGGGCTCCAGTGAGGAACTGGTCTAAGTCCACCTGGGTGCTTCAAATCACTTGACCTTATATTTGTTTCCTAATTAAAGGATATATTAATGACTTCAACAGGAATTTTTCACAAACCAGGGCAGGTGTGAACATTTGAGGGTGCTGAGGCACTGCAGTAGGGGAGTGACAGGGGGATCCTGGAAAGGAATTTGTACAAAGGAAAAGAAAATGGCTAATTATTGCCTTTAATTCACAAAAAATCTGTGACAAAATTATATCCTAATTTTACAGTAATATAACTTAGGAAGTGTATGAATGAAGGGGAATGTGGCAGCTGGCTCTGGAAACCTGTTGGTTTTTTTTTTATTTTAGATCACTTGCAATGAAAATTATATTCAAAGATGGTTTAATTCCAAGCTTTCATTCAGATCTGCCTGAGACACCGAGGCAGAACATCAAACAGGCTGTGGTTCTCCTCAAATCCATGGGTTTTTTCTTTTAAACAAAGCTGTGAGTGAGATCCACCTGCAAAGGCTGTGCTGGGCCCAGGGGAGCAGGAGTGTGGGGCTGAGCTGGGATCCCCCTGTGCCAGCCCCGTGTGCCGCAGCCTCCGCTTCTCCTGACTTCAGAAACAGATTGAACATTCTGACAGTTTACAGGAAAGGCCTGGAACACTACACAGACAATTAAAACAAATCAAAGGTATAATGAGAGCTTTTGCCTTTACAGGATATAAAGCAGCAAACATTTCTTAAAATTTCCAGAAATAACTGAAATTTATTTAGGTATAACAAGACAGGTTAGGACATATTGCTTATGCTGAAACATTATTCCAAAAACTGTATCGATGATTTCTGACAATTTTCTACAATTCGATAATTACACAACATTTGGCAATTTAAGAAATTATTCCTGTTGTTCCTTTTAAAGCAGAGGACAAGGAGCCATGGCTGGAGTCCTTGGAGGCTGGCTGGCCTGCCCCCAGATTTGTGTTTATATATCTTGCAATATTTTTCAGTAATCAAGGCAATGCCTTTAAATAAAAGTGAAAAGTTATGTGACCTTGGTTGTCAGACTCAATTTAGACTCCGCTGCAACACTTTGCATTTTATTTTTTAAATTAGCTGTTGCCATCTTTTACAATTTGTTTATAGGCAGAAAGAGCCACATGGAATGGGAAATATCAGGGAGGAGTTGAGAGGTGCTGCTTTGGCCTCAAATAGAGGCATTTTTTTAACTTTAACAGCTTTTTGGTTTATTTTTCCCTTTAATCCGTTTTCTCAGGTGGTGCCTTGATTCATTCTGGTTTTCTTTGAAAAAAAATTTGTTTCCTTCTTTGAAGAATGTTGAGGTTCTGTTCCCCCTTCTGGGGGAACACACTGGGTTTTTGGGAAGCTCACCATTAAAAGGTGTGCAAGGTAATGTTCCCTCTTGGGTTACACTTACCAAACCATTTTGTTTCCCAGCTGGTTTTTGCCTGTTACAAGGATCGGGAAAAAGGGAGTTTGCTGTGCCTGTAGTGTCCATGGCCACACACTGGCACCACCTCCCTCTCCAGTGCCCCATTCCAGGCTGGATTTTCCTTCCTTGGACATTTGCACAGGTTTTGGTGTGGACTCCTCCCTTCCCTTCACTTCACTGCCAATATCCATGGATTTTCCCCACCTTTATGGCTGAAGTGGGTCATTTGCTTTGCCAGAGACACCAATCAGCCCCTCTTGTATCTGACTTCTATTTTTCATAGGATACATTTTGAAAACATATGTAAAATAGGACTGAAAATAGCATTCCAAATGTCAGCAGCCCTGTAGCATCTTGGCTGAGCTGCTCTGCTTTACTGTTTGGAACAGATAAAGTCATTCTACTCAATGAAAACCAAAAGCAAACATGAATTATAGCAAAACTACAGCATTTTGTAGTTGTGGCCTGGCACACAGGGCAGTGGCCTCTCTGCTTTTGAGGGTGGAATAGAAAAGGGAAAGTTTGAGGCTTCCATTCATGAAAAATACAAGAAGTGTTTTGACCTAAATAGAATAAAAAATTAAGGAAGAGGAAGATCCTATGGCAAACCACAAACATCTGACCATGTTGTGCTTCTCTGGCTCCTTTTTGAATATGAGAATTCAATGATTGTAAAATCAGGCCCCGACTGAAGACGGGGTGATGGTGTGGGCAGCACCCTCAGAGCTGCTGCACAACAATGACACGGACATATCTCACATTTATCATTTCAGCCTTTTCTCTCCCACAGCTTTGCATGCATTTTCCCATTTTCAAGGGAATTGGTACATTAAAATGCATACTGGGGAGTATTTTAGGCTCGATAGAGTCAATTGGGTTGTTCCATATGACTCTTCTGCTAGCAAAAACTATAATTAGATCATTTCAGTTGGTTTTAATTTTGTACTTCTAATAAGAACAAAACTCTTACAGTCTACTTAAGTAAAAGTAGGGAATTAACACGTATTAAAATACATCTTTAAAGCTTTAACCCAGCCTATCAGTGTGAGAGACGATGGGCTGCCAATTAGTGTGTGATGCCGCGGCAGCAGCGCACAGTTTGTAACTCTCTCTGCAATCCTGTTTGGGGACAGCGTTGCTTGCTTTTGAAAAAGGAGCTTTTTCAAATGCCAAGCGTGTGGCTGGGCCTGCAGAGGCACCTGCTGTTCTCCTCGGGCCGTCAGAGACGCCACATCCGGAGTAGGAAGGGCGGCAGAACGCGGCTCACCCAGAGGCTCCTTTCTGCCGAGGGCTTGCCGGGTCCTCGGCGTGGCTGTGCCTTTGGCGTGGCCTTTCCCCAGCCCGGCCTGCGGGTGCTGCAGGGACGGCTGGGGCTGGCCCGGCCATCAAAGAGCCAGCGGCTTCGGGATGCGGGCCCGCGGCCCGCCCCCTCTTTGAGCATATCCTATCCCCACGTATTGCATCAAACATCCCTTCCAATACAATACCACGGGAAACTAAGGGCCCTATTCAGAGATTACATGCACCCCATGGAAGGGTGCTTTTCATCTATTGGAAACCTGATTTAAAACCCAGCCCTATGTGACTCTTCCCTGTACTGGAACTTGCACAAAACGGGGAGTTCTTGAGGTTTCCTGTATTAGTCCCTGCTCCTTTGACACGCCTGGCACAAGCCCGACAGGGTCTCATTGTGGCATTTTTATTAAGAAAGAGGATGCTGGTTCTTTTTTCTCTGTCAGCTGCTGAAATAAGAAGGCTTTAAGAACAAAGAAAAAACTTGTGCCAAGGGGAGACACAAGAGGATTATGACTCCCAAAGGAAGGTGGATGTTCCCCACACCAAAACACTGTCCTAATGAGCCAATAGGTTTTTCTGGTAAATATATTTAGGGAGAAGTACATTTGGGTGCCATCTCTACTCATTTATTCTTCAAACTGTAATGCTTCACATTTTGGGTTTCACTATATTGCATTTTAAAACTAATGATGCATTCATTCTCCGAGCAAATCTTATTTCTAAGCCCTAATTTAATAGAATTAAACTCTAAGCTGAATTGGTTTTATGAGATAAAACTCTGAAGTTGATAACTGCATTTAGGAATAGTTCAGGTATTGAGTTTCTAATTTGCTTCCTGAGCATGGAAATCCCTCAGATAGTCAATATTGACGCCCTGTAATTGGTCAGAGTGGGGCTTGCTGAGTTTCCTGTCGCGTGCCGGCGATGCCCGGGGCACGGCCGAACCCTGCCGGGCCCCGCACGGCTCTGCCTGCCCCGGGGGCAGCTCCCCCGTCCCCACCTGCCCCGGGGGCAGCTCCCCCCGTCCCCACTGGCACTGCACTGCCCCGGGGGCCAGCTCCTCCGTCCCCACCGGCACTGGCACTGCCCTGCCAGCAGTAATCCCTTTGCCTCCAAGGAAAAAGGTGATCCCAGCTCTGCCGGGGGTTCAGCTCAGACATGGAGCTGTCGCTTCGTGCTGCCATTTCCCCCAAGAAGAGCGAGCTCGGACTTGAGGAGATCATCTCCAGATGATCTAACGTTGCTATTCAGATATAACCCAGGTCTTGATTCTGCTGCTCAGGAGCCCCTGGATGCTTTCTGAGGAGACATCAGCCAGGTGGGGAATTGATGCCACTTGTGCTTTGTGGCACCTCCAGATTTTGCTCTGTGTTCCAAAGTACTTGATTTTGCTGCTTTATTACAAGAATGGTTTGGGAACTAAGCCTGAAGAACAGACTTACAAAACACCTGGATTTTGCAAATTTACCAGTGTTTAGTTACAGATAAGGAGAACTGCCAATAAAGCACAACCCTCTCTGAGGGAAATCACCAAATACTTAATTTGGAGCTCCTTGAAGCTTTGGTGAGTGAGGGTGTGTACACACGGATAATGCAGCGAGTTTCCACTTACTGAAGTTTGTTGGTGGGTGGCTCTGCAGAGAAATTGATTATCGAGCCTAGTTCCAAAAATAAATAAAAGCAGAGAGTTGTGTGATTTAAAAAAAAAAAAAAAAA